>VMDO01013559.1:0-57753 GCA_007922755.1 Pedetes capensis
CTATATATATACATATACATATATATACATACATATATATATATATATATATATATATATATATATATGGGATGTTGTTCATATATATAAATATATATGGTAAATGTACTAAAAATAATAAGCTACTCCTTCAGATAAGAAGTATTTAAGGACCAAATTCAATTTGGCATTTAAATTATAATTTGATTTATGATCCCCATGTCTAAATGAATCTAATGTAAGGAATACAGTATGACTCATAAATTAGAACTAAGATACTGAAATATGTACTAACATCCTTGTATAAAAGCAGGGTAGATTAGAAAAAGAGCAGAAATCTGATTAATTTTCTGTAGTCAAGAAGACTCCCACATTATTGAAAGCACAACTATCCACTACAATCTCTTTCAAGTGGTAAAGTAGTCATGGCAATGCTCCTAAAGGGTACAGAATTTCTTGGGATTCATCACATAAGCCATAGCAGAAGGAGAGCTTGATAGTAGTTTTATGCTGCTACCCTTGTGCTCCTTTTGTGGCAAAAAGTACTGCAGAAATTTCAGTGGATGCTGCAGAATCTGGCACAGACAAGTCAGAATCATTAGATGGTTCAAGGTCAGGAGGAAAGATCACGGCAGTCTGAGGTAACAAACTATGAATAGTCTTCATTTTCTCAACCAAAGAATAAATTCAACTGTTTGAACTTCTACTCAACAATGTGTTATACCTGAGAGATAAATTAACCATGAAATCACTATTTTTGTCTTCTTTCACTTCGTTTTTCAAGAAACATTACAAACCTTTCATAAGCCCCAAAGTTTTATTTGGAGACTGTCTCAATGCAACAATAATGGTGAACAGAATTATATATTTTTAAAAAAGAGTGTTATTGATCAAAAAGTGGTCACCACAAAGTCAAACAGGATTTAAAATCATGCTGTCAACTGTATAATGCATGTGAGTGAATCTTAATACTATCAACAAGAGACACTATTGAACAATCTTGATATTTAGATACCTAATTTACATTGACTTTGAGGGGTAAATGATGCTTATTATAACATAGTTATATAAACTGCCTGTAGCCGCACTGCTGTGGCATCTGATCCCATCAGATCTCTGAAGCTAAGCAGGGTTGGGCCTAGTTAGTCCTTGGATGGGACACCACCTGGGAAAACCAGGTGCTGTAGGCTTAGGAGAAGGACCTGACAACCCACTCCCAACAACCAATCACCCAGTGAAAAGCCTATGAATCGCAGAGAAGCACTGACAACAGTGTTTTGCCTGCTGTATGTGGGGTCCTTATGAGTGGGACACCGACTCCACCTAACAACAACAACAATGGACTTTGCAGAGGAGAGAAACTGAATTTGAAGAGAACAGTGAAGCTGTCATTTAGGTAAGTGAATGAGTATAATATTGTTGCAAAAAATTTCAGGAATTCAAGATTCTAGAAAATAGCCATCAAAAGTCTTCTGCTTTGAGGTGGATACTGTTAATATGTTTTCTCTTCCTTCCTATACAAATTCTTTTCTCTTTGTAGACCTTCATTATGACACAGGTAGTTTGAGATTCTAAAACTCCAACATGGCAGTGTCCATACTTCATACACTGCTATCTCCTTGAATCCTCTTATCACTAACTAGTGTAAAGCTTCATCTCCCAGAAGCTCATTCCCTCTCAACCTGCTCTTTTTCTAGTATTACCGTATAGATGAAATTTAGTATGCTCAACACATGTTGAAATCAAAATTTTAGACTCTCTTCTTGGTTCTGATATATAGGAGAAATTAACTATGAAGCAAGCCACAAAACCTATCTATATTTATTTCCAGTTCTGGTAAGTGAAAGTAATAACAACATTAACATCAAAGAGCTTTAGTAAAGATGAAATGAGAAAGTGGACATGAGAATTGGTTTTCCGTACATGAATGCCATCATCAGCAGTGGGCTACCTCTTTCAAGGGTGGATGCCCATTACAAGTTATTACTATTTGAAATTTTAGGCATAGAAGTTAGCTAATAGATGGATTTTTTTTTGAAATTCCAGAATGTACAAGCAGGATTTGGAAAAAAATTTCAATGTTAGTAAAGATCCACTAAACCTTCAGTATGACTGTTGTGCGTGTCATTTCCTCTTCCTGGCAAGCACTTTGAACATATTTGCCAGGTTTGATTAATTTCCATACTTACGAATTGACCCCACTGAAGGTAAAGCCCACAAAACATCTCAAGGATCTCAATTCAAAAGTGAAAAGCTTTAGTAAGTAGCTCCACCGAAAACTCACTTTCGTCCCAGGATCAGCCATGTATAACCCATCAAGTTATGAGGGGAGCCTGATTCAACTGCTGGTACCTAGCTTCAGGCTGCCAGGTGTGGGCATGACTCCTCTACATGGCTCCATGGGGTGGTAGCAGCACAGCAATACCTCATCAGGTGAACTCTGCAGGAAAGACTCTGGCATGCATCCTGGAAACTTAGCCTGAAGCTGGACTGTCTCGGGCCAAAAATTTTACAAGCTACCCTGTATTCTTTTAATTGACACCATTTCTGATTAGTCAGTAAGATTCAGTTTTTGTTCCTGGCAAGAAAGAACCTTCACTAGTGCATCCATTCACTGCCAGTTTGGAGCTGTTGAACTGATACTCAGAGTAAGTGCACAGGCTGCAAAGAATAAATCCATAAACAGAGCTTGAATGAAGGTAAAACTAAGCAAGAAGCACGCAGTCACTCATTCCAAGTGGGTAAAATGTCACAGGGAAAAAGAGTATATGTGTGCAGCTCTCTATTCAGTAAGAAGAGAGAGAGAAGGAAGGAGTCAGGGGCAAGAAAGGGCACAGACACCAAAAATGATGTCTAGAATAGAACAAAATGCGCCATTATTGCAAGGAGCTGGGGCGAAATCCTATCACTAAGCTGGCCTACTTTTGAGACTGCTATGCTGTCAACATCACAACTTTCCAAGACTAAAAGTGACTAAAGCCCCAAAATGGCCCTGAGCCCCCTACTAGTTGACCATCAGGAAGCAGGCTGAGAAAGCTGCTCAGCCCCCAAGGAGGCCATATCCATCAATTTCAGATGTAGCCAAGAAGGATAGAGGAAAAGGAAAAGCACTAAAATCAATATGTGGGAAAGCAGTAGAGTTTCAGTGACAAGCAGCCAGAGCTTTTTGAAAGAACATCCCCACCCCTGCAGCAGAGAAGCTGAGCAGCAATTCCAAGCAGCTGTTACTAGTGACTAGTGCTCGTCTCCACGCTTCCCCTTTCAAGTTAGGGCAACCTACTGGGGTCACCCTGTACCTGCTCCACTATTGTAGATTGGGGATATGAAGGACCAGAGAAGACAGTCCACTTCTTTTCTCTTTAGTTCGCAGAGCTCAGGACCAGGGAGATGCTCGTACAACCTGGGCATAGTCTAAAGCTCTTGCATATTGGGCTGGACTCAGTAAACTTACAGGACTTTTAGGATTTCTACCTTGGAAAAAAGGTTAGTTGTGACCTTTGTGTGAGAAGTAGAGAGAACTTAAAATTTCATGGCCTGAAGAGCAGACAGTGATAGTCAATGTCGCACTGGTATTGCCCACAGAGATTTCTAACTGTCCAAGGGGGTCATGGTATCATTGTCCTCTCTGTGTCCTAGAAGAACAGAGGGCTCACTTCACTTCTCTGACCAATGGAATTTAGTGGGAATGTCGGTGTCACTTTTGGTAGAAAAGTTAAGGAGTCAATGTGTATCTGAAGGTTCTCTCTTCCTCAGCCCCACATTCAATGTTTCAGGTACCGATTGCTCTACCAGCATGAAACCCACAATGGTAAGGCAGGAGAGAATCATCCGTAATCCTTGCTATACACGTGGCAAAAACAAAAATCAAATTTTCATTCTTTAAGCTGCGGAAGTAAAGAGCTTATTGTTTTCCCTATAGTAAAACCTGTGAGCATAGAGCTGATAAACTGAAACTGTTCCCAGATAATCTTCATCCTATGATGGCAGAGAGTATTGAGATGTAGTCCATTACCTAACCAGTTAAAAACACAGATTCTTCAATGTTACTATAATCATACTCTTTTTATTTTTGTTTCTTAAGAAAGTAAATATTATTCACAATCTCTTTTGACTTAAATTATTTACTTAACAGTTTTTATGTGTTGTTGTTGTTAAGTGCCATTGAGTTGGTATCTGACGCATAGGGACCCTACATACAAAAGGTGAAACACTATTGTCATGCTTCTCTGCTATTCATAGGGTTTTCAAAGGCTGATTGTTTTGGGAGTGGGTTGCTGGGTCTATCTCCCAAGCCTATAGCACCTGGTGTTCCCAGGTGGTCTCCCAACCAAGTACTAACCAGGCCTGACCCTCTTTAGCTTCTAATATCTGCAGGCAGTGTTTATGTACTCAATGATAATACAAAGGCAAGTTTATACACAGCCTCTTCTGAATTAATTTATATTCATATTCCTCCAAAAAGATTAATAAAGTTAATAATCTAACTTCATTTTTCTAAAAAGATCGTTTGCTTAACCAACCCACCAAAGACATAAATAGGCATAAGACAAGGGGAAATAAAAACAATTCATGTTTGGAAGAAACAAAAACACCAAGGATCCTTGAACTAGAGAATGTTGTTTTTGTTGTTGTTGTTGTTAGGTTCTGTGGAGTAGTGGCTTACTCATAGAGACCCCCAAAGGGTTTTCAATGGCTGATAGTTTCAGGATTGCCTCAGGAGTGGACTAGAGAATAGAGGAGCTCTTTTGTTTTGGTTGAAGAAATGTTCTGAAAACAGAAAATAAAGAGCAGAACTAAATGTTCCTATGTTTAAATGAAGAAAAACTCCAAGCAAAATCTCATTTATCATTTTGATACACACTTTGAAAGGACACAACTGGAAAAGTTCCAATTTTGTGAATTCCTCCGTTCTCCTTTGAACTCTATATTTTTTCTTCTTCCTTTTTTCATTTAAGCTTGATTTGAAAAGTTTAAGCTCCAGAAAGACATTTACTCACAAATACTGGATTGATTTATTTTCTACCTCAGATATAGCATTTAATTATTAAGATCTAGGCTAATGAGAAGATATATATTTATATAATTATTCTCAGAGAGATCAAATCTTCCACTTCTGATGACATTAATCTACTCCGTTACTCCTACAGCAAATCAAGTTCAATATAACTGTCAGTAGAGATAGAATGTCATTCATCCAAAATAAAATAAAACAAAATAAAATAAAATGTGATAGGGAGGAGTGGCTTCAATTAAAGCAAGGAAAGAATACATGGATTCATTTGATAATCACTTGTAGCAGGTCATGCGTCTGCATTTTTGAATCTTGATCAAAAATGAGACATACGTAGCAGATGTTGTAATATCCAGCATGGGAGGAGTTACAGATCAGTTCTTGAATAATTCGCAGTAGTAAAGTGTATTTCCAGCTTGACTAGGGAAGTTCTTTTAGGGAATGAAAGGCTTGGTCCTCACATGATTGCCTTTTCAGATCTTAAGGTCAGTGAGGCACAGTGGCTCACTCCTGTAATCCCAGAAATTCAAGAGGCTGAGGAAGGAATCTCAAGTTGAAGGCCAGACATAGCCTTGAAATTTAGTGAGACCTTACCTCAAGATAAAAATAAAATTTTATAAAGGCAGAAGTGACTCAGAGTGTACCTTAGTGGTAGATAGCAAAGTATGCACAAAGGTACTGGGTTCAACCCCCTATACCCTGTACCATAAAAAAAAAAAAAAAGAAAGAAAGAAAAGAAAAGAAAAGAAAAGAAAGAACTTTATTTTAAACTAACTGGATTATATGATGAAAGGGGTATGTGTGGCATGAACGCATCCTCCAGTGAACTCCAATGAGCCATGCCTTGCATGATCCCTTCGTGAATAAGAGTGATAATTGTGGCTTGTGGCTTGTTTCTAAAGGATAGAATCTGGCAAAGGAGATTTGTAACTTAGGCGACTGTGTCTTGTCATATAGTACTCTGTTTTAGAGATCTGGAGAGAGACTGGCTGGCCTGGAATATGCCAACAGCCATACATGATCCATCTCCTGGTGGAGAAGGTCCCACAGCAGGGGACTGCAGTCCGCCTCTAGGACTAAGAGGGACCATTGACCATAGCTATTAAGAAATTGAGATTCCCAGTCAGACATCCATGGAAGTGGATTCTTCCCCCATCAGGCCTCCAGATGAGATCACAGCCCAGACAGCATTTTGACTTTCACTTGGAGAGACCTTAAGCAAAGGACTCAACAAAGCCTTGCCCAGCCTCTTGAGCCAGGGCTACAAAATAATAAGTGCAATGTTCTGAAGCAACTTGGTATGTTGTTGTTGTTGTTGTTGTTGTTGTTGTTGTTGTTGTTGTTAGGTGCTGTTGAATTGGGTCCAACTCATAATCACCCTATCTACAACCAAACAAAACACTCCCCAACATTGTGCCATGCCTGCCACTATGTCAGTGCTTCTCTGCTATTCATAGGGTTTTCCATGGCAGATTGTTTTGGGATTGTTTAGGACCATTTTAGGAGTGGACTGTCAAGTCCTTCTCCCATTTTTGTGGTGCTGGGGATCAAATCCAAGGTTTCAGAGCATGCAAAGCAAGAGCCCTACCAACTGAGCTAAACCCCAGCACTTGGTATGCAGCAAAGGAAAATGAATAAAAAGAGGATTGGCCAATCACAACAGCTGTGTCCTAAAATAGAAGCCTTTTATATTTAAGATATAAAGGATTATTAAGTCGGCCCAAGAAGTTTTCACAAATCATGTGTCCTTATGAGTGTGGCATGACACACCTGTCTTACAACCTGTCTGCTTTCACACAAGTATGAATACGCACAAACACACCCTGATTCACAGGGGAGCAAAACTAATCACGGCTATGAGAATATTTTTATTTATTTTACTAACAATTTATAACTGGATCTATGGCATCTATGTGTTCATGCAAAAATTCTATATCCTAGGGCAAGGCTCAATCTGCCATTGAAAACTCTATGAACAGCAGAGAAGCACTGACAATAGTGTTTCCCCTGTTGTACAGAGGGTCGCTATGAGTTGGATACCGACTCGAAGGCACCTAACAACAACAACGAGGGCAAGGCTCAGTGGCACATTCTTCTAATCCCAGAAACTCAGCAGGAGGAGGCAGGAGGATCAGGAGCTTGAGGCCAGTGGCAGGCTGTAGTATTTAGGATGATCCTGATTCAAAATGAAATATTTAAAAATAGGCTGAGGGTGCCAGGCCCTGGATTCAACCCACAAGGACAGCCAACAAAAGGAAGCAGAAGAAGGAGGAGGAGGAGGAGGAGGAAGGGATGGAGAGGGGGAAGGGAAAGAGAAAAGGGAAAGAGAAGGAGAAGGAGGAAGAGGGGGAGGAAAAGGAAGAGGAGGAGGAGGAGGAGAAGGAGGAATAATTCTATATCCTTTGGAGATAAATGAGAACCAAATAAGCCAATTTAGTTAGCAAGAACTCTTTTAATTGACAATTCTCCTAATACATACTACCATGCCAGTAATCTGGATGCAATATATGAATATTTCAAACTTATTAATGACATAGTAAATATTATAAGTACATGAAAGTCAACATGAAAAATAAGGGTGCAGTTATTTATTGACCAAACATTACATCAAGTTAAATGGACTCAGGAAAACCCTTTTACAACTGAATAACGCTGAAGCCAAGGTCAAGTTTAAGAGGAATGCATGGCTCAATTATATTTCTCATATTTCATCAAGAGCATGGAAGGGGCATTCTAATTGACTCAGAAAATATATCATTTGTGGAATTATATGTAAGTATAAAAGGAAGGCAGGAAAAAATAACATGAAGTCTACATTTCTGAAGAGAAAAGGAGGAATAAAATAAAAGACAGCACTTTTCCGATGAGCAGAGCAGGACAGGACGCACCTGCCATCTGAGCCTGCTCAGGCCTCTCCACATTTAAGGTGAAAGAGGATTTTCAAATGGGGATTGGTGATTTCACTTGTCTATAAAACACATCGATTTTAGGGCACCTACATGTTTACCACAGTTAGAACACAACACAATTCCAGAGATTTACACTAATTGCCTTGCCTCACACAGATGCACCAGGCTGGTGTCACAGGGAATATTTTTTTTCTTTTGCACTTAATCAAACATGCAAAGAAATATTTATACAGAAAAACCTCTCTAATAGCCTTTGACCATATGATATAATAGCAGCAATACATATTTGGTCCAGAAAAAAGCTCAGAATGGCAAGGGAATAAGTTAGTCCGGGCAACTTTCATTTCTTTGTCTATAGATTACAACATACTCATTGTGAGAATAAAATTAGATTATATTTATTAACAATAATGTCTTGCAAATGGAATGGAATTCCATTCCTTCAAATATCATTTTGGTGGTTTAAAGTGATCTGATTTCTAAAAGAAACCTTAATTGTTATTTCCTTTGATACAAATAGTGGACTCTATTTTGAAAGGCTCTCAACAAAAAGTGGTTTTGAAGAAATACTCCCTTTTAATTTAAGATGGCAAACCATCGATGAGCCCAGAAGGTAATGCATCTTCTCAGTCAATGCTATCAGTGATGTGAAAAGTCCTCTTGGTAACAAATCACTGCAGTGCAGTATCAAAAGAAAGAAAATCCCAAGGTTATACTACTTGGAAGGTCTCTTTAGACTGGAAGACGCACGATGAAGCCAGGGACTGGAGAGCAAATTCCAATATAAATGACATTCTGGCCAGAGATCCCCAGGCAAGTGCCATGTCAGGGAAGAGACTGTATCTGGTCTTTGCATAATAGGAGGGAAGTATTGGGTCTGATACCAAAAGATGCTGCGTTTCATTGTTGCTCCGTAACTACACAAACAAAAAAGTATGATAACAATCCATTTTAGATCTAGGTGCTTCCTAGTAGCAAGTTCAAATCGTGGTGGTGTTAGTTGTATTGCTAATTCTATCAACACACAGCTTGGCAAGACGTAAATGAGGAAGATAAACAAATTCAGATAATTCTGCCAGGCAAGTGCCTCCTGCAGCTCTCTGAGCCTTCCGAAGCTGCCGTAGTGACAGAGCATAATTCACTGACTCTCTAGAGTGTCACAGTTTAATGGCATTTCACAGCCATGGCACATCACATTACATTATGCTCATAGTGCCACCCCATAAGCCACGGTACCATAAAGTGATAACATCGCATAATGAGACATACAAACTCAATGTAATGTGACATACAAGGAAATCAATGCAGCATATCACTAAAAGTATCCTAGTTTGGAAGGGGGGTACCTGTGGGTATTTCAAATGAATTTACAGATCATTCATTTCCTACATAATTTTACTGTATTTAATTTCTGTGCATCTGCAAGCTTCCACAGAGAAAGCTCATGTAGAATTTGCAAGCTGTGCAAGTGTGCGAGCATATTTCTTTTCCAGAGGAAGCCATGTAGTAAAATGTAAATCTGCAGCATAAAACATTGGAAGGAATTTTTTAAAAGGGCAAGTATTTCTTTTTCAAAGGAATGTTCTCTTTGCAAATATTATATAAAGGGCTACGGGTTTCTTAAACTAACTGGCACAAGTGTAACCTCTCGACGTGAGAAGAGACAGCTTCAAAATAAAGCAATGACAATTATAAAAGGATTAAAAGGCAGGATTTATTAGGAAAGACTCCATAGTACGTGGGATGCTGGGTAGAATTAGACACTAAAGCACTGAGCAGTCCCTTAATAGTGCAATCTTTTTCTTGAGGAGAAAGGCTGTCGGCTAAGACTCCCCACAAGCTAGGCAACAGGCTCCCAAAGGAGCTCTTGAGGCCCCTGCTTTAATACTGAGTCACTGACAGCACAGCTTTGCATTGATACGAGAAGGACAATCACAGCCCTTTCTCAAATGCATTGATGATGAGCAAAGCCCCATATCAGGCATGGCAAATTCAAGGGCCAGTGGGGTTAGTGTCAGTAAGAAACAGCTGAGACTCTGATAGTGGATCTGGGATGAGGCCTTTGTAAAGGAAGTCTCTGAAATGCAATGTGATAATAAATGACTACTGGCATTGACTTGCCTGCAGCCATAGCACCCTAGCATCAGATCCTGCCTGATCTCAGAAGCTAAGCAGGGTCGGCCTGGTTAGTCCTTGGATGGGAGACCCCCTGGGAATACCACATTCTGCAGGCTAGGGAGAAGGACCTGGCAATCCACTCCCAAAAAACAATCCACCATTGAAAACCCTAGGAATAGCAGAGAAGCACTGACATAGTGCTGGGCATGCCACAGTGTTGGGGAGTGTTTCACTGTGTTGTACATAGGGTCACAATTAGTCAGACCTGACTCCACCACACCTAACAACAACAACAGCATTGATTTAGACTTTAAGGCATTCCTAAGAGAATTTCAATTGTCAAGTGTATTATTTTTTTTAAACTTTGTGACCTGATGATCTCTAAAGAAGCCACAACTGTGTTGAAGATCTTACAGACTAGTGGTGGAGATGGAATGTTGTACACAGAGAACCAAATTATTTGAGGTATTATTTTAGACCTCTTAATAGACATTTACTACCAATCTTTATGTCTGATCTAACATCCTCATGACTATTTGAAAAAAATTTTGGAATATATTGTTAACCTTAGCAGACCACTAGCTTCTACCAACCATTAAGCTAAGAATGTTGTAACATCTGAAACCTATAAAAGAGATTTCCCTGCTAAAACCCTCCAACCTGATATCCCCACAAATGTATTAGGTAAATGGATTGATTTGTGACTTTCTTTTGTTATATGACCACAGAATTGATGTAACCTCTTCCATAGTGGAGCATGCCATCCAGGGTAACCTGGATTTTGGTTGCTCCTGTTTGACTCAGAATAAGCCAAATCTCTTATTCTCTTTGGAGTAAGTGCAGTGTTTTGCATAGCCACTTTTATGGCATCTTTTCCAAGAATGAGTCAAAGGAATTTAGGGGACCAGATTAAAAATAGCATTAAAATATAATAAAATTGTTCAAAGACTTTGATTTACACTTATGCAAGTCCAAAACTTCACTCTGTGTATTTATGGATAAAATATGTTTCACTGTGCAATAACTTTAACTCTGTTTGACTTGAACTTGACAAAAACCCTACCCTTAGCACTGCTTGTCATCAGGAAACATGTATGAGCACACCAAGTAATTCTGTCCCCTTTCTCCTATTTTAAAATCATCTCCTTATTTTTAGTATCTTTTTTTTTTTTGGCATAGCATTTTGGGGTTGAAATAGGCATATACCCCAAAATGACCAGAGTTTAGTTAAAAAAAAAAACAGATGTGAAAATGGAAATTATAATTCTTTCAAATTTTAAAAAATGCTGTTTTTCATCAGTAGTTTTTCTTACTGTTAGTATTGTGAGGAAATTCATATGAAATTAAATCTACTCTCTTAATAAGTTTCTAGTGATTAGTGAACAATGTTTAACTATAAACAGATTTTTGTACAATGGTTCTCTAGAATTTTTTCATCTTGCATGTCTAAAACTTTATATCCATTGAACAGCATCTCTTCCTTTCTCTCTCTCTACACCTTTTAACGACTAACTCTACTTTTCGCTTCAATAAGTTTGAATACCTTAGATATCTCAAACAGAAATACTACAGTATTTATCCTTTCAAGACAAGTTTATTTCACATAGCATAATGTTCTCAAGCTTCATCCATGTTATATCATTTGACAGAATTTTTATGACTGGATGATATTCCACTTTATGTATATTAATAGCATTCTGGATGATTTATGGGATGAAGCCACTGATCTGGAAATCTTAGCTTTTCTTTTAGGTCTTTTATAACAAGCTACTTGGGTCATTTTGTTGTCATTAAAAAGAAGAAAAATATATTAAAGATAATATAAACATATTACAGTATATTTAAAAAGTTTTTCCCTCACTAAAATTTGACATACGTGTCTAGTCCCTCAAGCTGTTATGTATGTATTCAATTTTCACCTGCTGCCGAAATCCTGTTAATGTGTAGTAATATATTTAAATAATTACAACATGTCCCCCAATGTAGTAAGGACCTTTAAGATTAAATTACCATTGAGGTGGAAACTTAATCCTTCACAATAACATACAATTTAAAGAAATTTATAAAGTAGCTTTGGGTAAATATGGGCTTATATATAGAAATCCTTTCATTCAACAACACTCAAGTGAGAAGGATAAAATCAAGGACTATTGATCATAAATAATGATGCATTAAAGCTAAATCTGTTTTAGATTCAAATGCCCAGAAGGACAGTGTCATGCATTTCTGATATCCCCAAGATTTCCATTCCCAGAATATGTGACAAGATGTTCACACAATACATGCCAGTGTAGATAAATAATCACTTCGCTCTGTGAAAGACACTCTCCTGTGCTTTAATCAAGGTCATGCTCAATACAAGTATTTATGTGGGTACTCTACCCCCCACTCCCTTCTTCCCTATTCTCTCTGCCTCTAGAACAAGGGTGCCATTTTGACTTAATTAGACCTCCCATGAACACTCACAGTCCTGGGGGAAGGAGGAACACTTATGAAAGAGTCCACAGGGGAAGTCTGGAGCCAGTTTCTGCAAAACTGACCCTGTAATTTGATTGGTCTCCCTCTTCATTCCCATGAAATGGCACACCTCAGTCAAGGGGAATCCCAGAGAACATTATTCCCCAGCACTAACCAAGTCCCCACCTCCTCCCATTCCCACTAGGATTAAAAGAGCTGCAACATGATTCTTCCATGTTTTCCTCATTCTTAAACAAGGGTTGGAAATCCAAAGAGATTTCCTTTCCTCTCTTCTCCAAATTTTCAAGAGTCTTCTTCATGTCTTTCTGGTCAAAGATTTAATTCGGGGCCACTCTTCCACAATATGACATGTTTACCTCTCATTAAAATGGGTCAGACCTGTTTTGTCTTTAACTTGAAGGGATTATGAGGAAGTAGTTTTGGTAGTTGTTTTGTTTTTACACAGATTCCAATCCGCTCATTAAACTTAGATTTTATAGATTGTCATTGTTTGCTAAGTTCAGAAAACACACCTGATTTTGTTATTATAATTAGTATGAATTCACTCTTTTATAAAATTACAATTTTAATAGTATATTACTTCTTATTTTACCTTATTTTATTTTCTTTAGTGTTTATCATTGTTAACCGTAGATTGTCCACCAATTGTGTTTCTAAACTGTTGCTACCCATTTTTGCAATCTACAACTTGAAATATTTGAAACATGCATAGAAATGTTTCTTACTTTCTTAAAACTATCATGTCAGAATTTAAGCAATGGTTAAACTATGTTAACAGTATGAAAGGAATATTTAAATTGTCTAAATAGTTCAAACTTAAATTGTCTAAGAAATTTATGTATGAAATGGTCAATCAGAATAAGAAAAACATTTTGGGGGGGCTAAAATTATTTTAATAGCCTTACTTTTTTCTTTATAAATGGATAGGGCTACTTCATGAGTACAAAACTCTACTTAACAGTATTTTTTCATGAAAAATGGAATTATCTGCTTTCTACAAGGTTCTCAATCCTCATTACCTATCATAAGTAACCTTTTAATAAGCTCTCTGTGGACATAACCACTCATCTATCACTCTGTTCAATACACTTGACCTCATTTTGCTAAAAAGAAAATCATCCCACACATTTAGGTGATTATTTTTCACTTTAAATCATAGGCTAAAGAAGTAAAATGAAAACAAAATTTCCATAATTTCCTGATTTGAAAATATAGATAGTTGACTTTCAGGTGACAAATGTATGCCATACGCATTTTAATTGTCAAAAAATTGCATTTCTACTTTTATCCATTTAGGGTTCAAACAGCTGAATATAACTTTCAGCTTCCCCATGGATTCTACTGTAGGAGAAGGGAGAAATGCAGTTGGGAAAGGCTCTGAGCTGCTTGCCATAAGGATGAAACATCACTATATATTTCTGAAATTGAATGAGTAAGGAAAAGGAAGATCAAACTGAAGGACAGACATTTATTCTGAACTCACATCCTGGTAGCAGATGTGGGGGACATTTTATTGCTAAAAAAGAAAACATTTATAAAGATGTTGAACTCAAAAGCAAAACCCAGTGTTGTATTTTGTACTCTACAAGACCATGTAATAAGCATTCTTCTCTCATGTTTGAAACTATGTTTTTATATGACGACAGTGACATTATATATATTTAGCCTGCAGGTTTAACAGCTCCTAAATATTCATAATGCTAATTTTAAGTCACAACATGATTTGTTAATTCTTATAACTCTGCCAAACTTTGATAAATTGGGTTACATTTGAACCAGATTTTCTGAGCTGTAGAGAGACATATTAATTCAATATTATTACTGTCAAGCATAAAATATGTTCAAAACTTCCAGGATCACATCGCACCACTTCCCAGCTGAGCTGGCACTTCACTCTCTTAAACCGACTGACTTATCTGCCATTGAAATAGCCAATAATGTTGCCTATTGTTCTTGTATTAATGGGGTCCATTTTTTTTTTACCGGAACTGTAGACAGAAAAAGGAAATAAGGAAAATTCTTTTGCAAAAAGAAATAGCTTAGGGAGTTAATAAATATGAACCACCATGTTCCATAAAATTTAAAACTGTCAAAAATGAAAAAGTAGCTAATTGCTGTTGGCCTACCAAATGCTAAATATAGTACGTGGCTCTAAATGAGCACAATATAGTGTTGTTTCTTCTTTTCTTAGGGACACTTCAAAGGAAATAAATGTAGTTTATTGGTTTTCTGTCATTTCTAATGTATTATAAATATGCCAATATCTGTTTGTATTATCAAGAAATTCTTATCTCTTGCATATGGAATTGTTATTTTTCTATTGCCCCAAGTTACTAGAAAATCTAAACTTGATTTAAATTTTGACTTTGGCAAAGGATCAGCCCCATTTACTTTACTTTATCTGGTTCTCAGGGCAAGTTCTTGTCAGCTGAGGTTTCAAAAGCATAACAAGAAAATGGTCTTGAGTCTCAAGTACTCAAAAGACAAATAGCACAGATATTTCTCCAGTAAAGTTCTTCTCTTCTATCATCACTATTTACTGACCCCACATACATGGCTATTTTTATCTATTTGAAGTTCTTTCCCCAAATTGAGGGCTCCTCGCTCATGCGTCTAGATCTTATTAGCTTTTGCTTCCTCAAGGCAATTTGCTTGGAAATTATGTTCCCTCTTCCACAGTTTCAATTTTCCCCTTTCTGTCATGCCTGGCTTTAATAGATGCCATCTCAGAAAAAAGAAAAAAAAACCCTCCATTGACCCCACTTCTCCCTTTAGCTACCATTTCATCTTATGCTACATTTTAGAAAAAAACTTTGAAAACATCTCTTGGTCTTTTTCTCAAATTCCTCAAACTATACTTTAATTTCCTTGCAAATTTTTGGATCTGTTCTTCCCCCCCATTCTATCTATGTGGCTTCTAGTTTATTATACTCAACTGTTGTTAGGTGTCATTGAGTCAGGTCCTACTCATAGTGACCCCATGTGCAACAGGAAGAAACACTCTCCATCACTATGCCATCCTTGGCACTCTGTCAGTGCTTCTCTGGTATTCTTACGGTTTCAATGGCCAATTGTTTCTGGATTATTTCTGGAGTGTACTGCCAGGTCCTTCTCCCATTTTTGTGGTGCTAGGGATTGAACTCAGGGCCTCAGAGAGTGTAGAGCTACACTCTATCAACTGAAATAAACCCCAACCTATATTGAATTAGAAGACTTCAAATTACAGCTATTTGTTAAAGTTGTCTGTAATTGTATAGGAATTCCATTCTCGGGAAAAGATAGAGTAGACAAATTTTTCCCCATGTAAAAATTCTAGATATCACATATGAAACAATGACAAAAAGTCGATGAATATAAATAGAAGAAGATGGATCTTCTGATACTCTCAGGATCCAAGGCATGTGACTACAGCTATTTCTCTGGCTTTGCTTTTTGCCTAATGTAGTCCTGTTTGGGTCTTGAGGAAGATAGCAAACCTGCAAATATCAATGATACAAAAGAAAATAAAAAGCCAAGGGATACCACTCTCTTAGGAAGGGCCCCCCAACAAGACAGAAAGCCTGTAAAATGTAAATACTCAAATCCACTCAACAAGATGGAGGCTCCCCATCACCACTGTCAAAGAAGGCCATGTTGAAAACCTGCACTCCAACTTTTCCCACCTGTCTTTCCCTGAGGTGGCTTCACAGAAGGCCTATTACAGATCAGAGATTTCCATCCTGGTCTGCTGGTGGGGACCACTCACACCTCCCAACAGTATCGTTATGTTTCCTTGTTAGTGTGGTGTTAGAGAGTGACTGCTAAAAAACAAACAAACAAACAAACAAACAAACAAAAAGATCCAAAATATCCAGGGCACAGATTAAATCACTTTTCATGAAAAAAAAAAAAAAGAAGTATCTCAAATTAAATTAGAAAAGACAATCAACAGATGTCAATGTTATGATGACACAGCTGTTAGAATCATCTGACAGAGTTTAAAGCAGCCATCATAAAAATAGTTAAATGAGGAAGTCAAGCAATATGCTTGAAGAAAATGGAAATAAAGTCTCACCAAAGGAGTAGAAAGTGTCAACAAAGGAAAACAAAAGGAAGAATCAGATGGAGATTTTAGAGCTGAAAGTTGTAAAAGCTCAAATTAAAAAAATCCAACAGGAAAGTGAAGGTAACACAGGAAATATTTAAACACTTGAAAACAGAAGGTAGAAATCACCTGATTTGCATGATAGTGAAAAATTAGACTGAACTAAAATGAACAGAGTCATGTGAACCTGTAGAAATAACAAGATATCCAACATTCAGCTCATTTCAAGAGAAAAGGGGAAAGAAAGCAGGGCTAAAAATACGTTTTAAAAAATTAATGTCTGGCCAGGCACCATGGTGCATGCCTATGACCCCCGCTCCTTGGAAGGCTGAGGCAGAACAATCACAGTATCCAGGCCAGAAGCATCCTGCACTACTTAGAGAGACCTTGTCTCAAAATAAATAAGGAAATAAATAAATAAATAAATAAATAAATAAATAAATAAATGGACTGCAGGGTGCAGTTCAGTGATGGAGTACTTTCTTAACATGTGTAGGGCCCTGGAATCAAGCCTCAGTACTGTCAAATGACCAATCAATCAAATATACAACAACAACAAAAAACTAATGTCTACAATCTCCCCAAATTTGGCAAAATACCATAAATGCACACAGAAGAATATGCACCTCAAATGGAATGAACTCAAATAAATCCATGTCATGACACATCATAACCAGATTTGTGAAAAATGAAGGCAAAGAAGAAGTCTTAAAAGCAGAAAGAATCATCATGACATTTTCATACATGTATATAATGTACTTTGGTCAATTTACCACCACTATTGTCCCTTCTGGTCCTCCCTCCCTCATCCTCTGGTTCACTTCCTTTTCCCAAATAGTCTCCCTTCTACCCCCATGTCTTCTCTCCTTTTTAGTCTAGATTCCACATATGAGGTGCCTGCAGCTATAGCCCTGTGGCATCCGATCCCGTCAGATCTCAGAAGCTAAGCAGGGTCGGGCCTGGTTAGTACCTGGATAGGAGACCGCCTGGGAACAGCAGAAGCTGTAGGCTTGGGAGAAGGACCTGGCAACCCCCTCCCAAAACTCAATCTCCCATTGAAAACCCTATGAACAGCAGAGAAGCACTGACAATAGTGTTCCCCCTGGCGTACAGAAGGTCGCTATGAGTTGGATACCGACTCGACGGCACCTAACAACAACAACCACATATGAGAGAAAACATATGATATTTCTTTGTATGAGTCTGGCTTATCTTGATCAACACGATGATCTCCCATTCGGTCCATTTTCCCAAGAGACATGATGTTCTAAACGTTATGCTCCTTGATTGAATTACATTGTGAAGTATAGCCCCCACGCACAAAACGTTCTCATTTTAACCATTTGTGATGTCAAACATCTTCATTACAGCTGAAATTTTTATTCTAATATCTAAATTATTTCTGATGTATATAATACAAGTATTGTAATAAAAGGAAGTTCCAGGTAGATACCAAAGCATTATGTTAGGAAACAAAACATCTATACTCAAATCCTTTCCAGCCACTTACTAACTGTGCAAATTTGGACAAGACCTTTAATCTCTAAACCTTAGTGTCTTTATATTTTGAATGTGATGGTAATTATCTGTTACATATCTCACACTGAGAATGAAAGAGAATAACAGAATTTTTCAGATTGCATCTTTTTAAAAATTATAGAATTATATAGAGGTATATATTACTTTATATAACAAAATATAGAGAGGATAAGAATATTTTAAGGCATTAAAGGAACAAAGAAAATTATCTCTATCTTTAAGGAAGATGGTTAATTTGACAGGCAGATAGACCTGTATACATTCAAAAAGGTCAATAAAGGTCAAGGCGCTAAGGCAGAATATGCTTATAATGCACAAATAAATTTCTATGGGACTACTAAGAACCTCACTATACACAGTTGTAAGCCTTGGTTTGACCACCTTTTAGCTATTTATCATTATATGATGTACAAGTTTCCTCCAAAATACAGTGACAAAAAAGGGATAGAAATGTCTCCAATAGAAGGTTGTAAAGCTCAAATAAAGATAATTTATGTGAAGCATTCTGTCTAGGGTATGATACATAGCATTCTTCAAAGTGATAGAGAGTTGTTATTATTATCATCAATCACACAATTATTTATCAGAAGGAGGCCTACGTGACGGAGGCTTGTGCACATCAGACTTCCTAAAGGTTATAACAAGTTGCTATCACAGGGTGTTCAAATCCAAAGAGCTGGGAAGCTTCAGGGTAAGTTCACTATCCTGGTAGAGGTGTTATATAAGTATGAATGGCAAGAGAAGTACCTTGAAATTTTACTTTTGATCATATTATTGACAATGATGAGCTACTTGAGGTGCGAGAGAACAGACAGACATGATAACTGTATTTCTTAACCGTGCGTCTTTTAGCAAAGAGAATAGTGCATATGAAAGTGGAGAGGCGAGAATCAGGAAAATCACTTGTAATGCTGTGAAAGAACACAGGTAGTGGGTGATAAAAGCCTGAATTACACAGAGGAAATGGGCAAAAATAATGACTGATTTTAGAAGCTGGAATAGCTCTTTGAATAATACAAGTGAACTGATTCACGGAAAAGCAGCACACAGAGCAGTAACAGAAAACACAACATGAAAAGGTTTTCCGAACTTGACATTTTTACCACTACAAAACTGTGACCTGAAAGAGCCTCAGAATCTTGTCCAATACCCAGATCATCCATTTTAGAAGTTATTGTATTTCATGTTTTTGCCTAAGAATCTACTCTCTCTCAAAGGCAAGGGGGGATCCTTATTGATTAGCTGGCAAAGCACATGTCCTAAACGCCTGGTTGCAGACATAACCTGTAAGATCATTTTTCCTAAAGACTCAGTGGGTGCGACATTCAGTCATGGAAGGTGTTTTATTTGTGATTTTGATACACTAAGACCTTTCTCTGCAGTTGAACTTTTGTCTGCTGATGTCATGGTCTGCAGGGATCCCTCCCCACTTGCTGCCTGCAGTTTCCCCTTATGTACTCTACAAGATTGCATGATGCCCCTGTCACTTGTTCTCCAATAAGTATCACTCACAATGACCTTAAAAATACCCTCACTCCTTCAGCTGTTCTTCTTCTAGCCCTGGTCATTAATCAAGAAAACTGACATCATAATGTTTATGTTAAGCTGAAAAGTAGTAGCAAAGATAGAATACATAAGATATTCAGCTCAAGTTACTTCCTTCTGGTACTGCTAATTGTATTAAGTTACTTTATTGGAATAAAGATATGTATAAATTGACATATATGTATCTAGATGAATACACATGTTTACACTCAATTATTTTATCTTATATCTACTGAGTGTTGGTATGGTCCTGACCATAAAGGTGGGTGATGTTATTAACACCATTTGACAGAGGTATAAAATGAATCTTAGAGAGCTTAATGGCACTGCTTAAAGTGAGGAAGGAAAATTGGTTACTATGATTGAATGCCCCCTCTAAAGTCCATGTTGAAATTTAATTGCCCTTGTACCAATGTTGAGAGGCGGGGGCTTTAAAAGGTGATTAGGTCATGGGGCATGACCTTCATGATTACATTCATGCCTGTACTGTGAAAAGGGGTAAGTCATTGTGCAAGTAGGCTCCTGATGAAGGGGTAAGTTCAACTGCCTTATTCTCTCTGTCTCCCTGTATCTTATGCAGTCTCTTACATCCCACCTTATACCATGGGATGATGCAGCCAAAGGCCCTCAACAGATGCCACCCCTATGTTCTTGGATTCCAAGGCTCCAGAGTCATGAGCCAAATAAACTTCTATTGTTTATAAGTTACCAAGTCTCAGGTATGCTGTTATAGCAACACAAAATGGACTAAGAGAATAGTGAACCTGATATAAGAATCCTCATTCTTAGTTACTATGACAGAGAAATGTGTATTTTAATATGTGTATACCTGCATAAGTGCCTGAAGCTGTAGCTCTGTGGCATCCAATCCCATCAGATCTCAGAAGCTAAGCAGGGTCGGGCCTGGTTAGTACCTGGATGGGAGACCGCCTGGGAACACCAGAAGCTGTAGGCTTGGGAGAAGGACCTGGCAACCCCCTCCCAAAAATCAAGCTGCCTTTGAAAACCCTATGAACAGCAGAGAAGCACTGACAATAGTGTTTCCCCTGTTGTACAGAGGGTCGCTATGAGTTGGATACCGACTCTACGGCACCTAACAACAACAACAACCTGCGTTAAGTACACATGTGTACAGAGAGATGCACATCCCCCCTTGTACATGCTGTTAACATATATACAATGTAATTCAATACAAATGTATCTCAAGTCTTGTTATGGAAAAATGCCTTGAAACAGAGCAAAGGTACAGCTATAGGTTTAGTTTGTTATTTCTCTTCTTGGTCCATTCATACAGAAATCTAAATTGCACTGCATGAAAAATTCCACAGTTCTACTTTCACCAACAATTAGTAGCAACACTAATCAGATTAAATTGCTAGAAACCTAATAATTTCTAAAAATAGCAAGATTTAAAATTTCACTTTTCTATAGCAAGACTTTACAAAATACTTATAACATTGGGGCCACTTAAATTAACTCAGAGAAGTATGAAAGTGTAATTTACCAGTCACTTAAAATAGAAAAAAATCTTAGTTATGCTGAACACCAGCCTGAGGTATGACTACACATTAATGAGAGTGATTTAAAAAGCATTTAAAAAATCAATCATATTATTGTAAAGCAGAGGTCAAAAGCTGGCAGAATCCAGGCCAGATTTTGCCCTGAGATATGTTTTGTTTGGCCCCCATAAGTTTTGCTTGTCCAGGGTTATAAATCTTTTGGAATAATTACCAACATTTAAAAATTGAGAGATGCATGCAATCTGGGGTTCCCACTTCTTGAAAAAGAATGAAGATCTGGCAAGCAGTGGGCTCATTCCTCCATGACAGCTGTAATCTGTATCTGGTTAACCTCACATTTTTCAGATCCCCATGATTTTGTCCTGTCTCCATCGCACTACTTTTGTTATATTTTCCTAACACCCAGCCATCTTCATTCATTTGCATTATCTGTGAAATATCTATTGTTATTTCAATCTTGATGTCCTGTTTGAACATATGACTATTATTTGGGAATGTCTGCTTATGTGTCTAAATATCCCATTTCTCTAATTGTACCTGTGTATGGTGCCATGTTAAAGTATCACCCACCAGCAACTCCAAGACACCAAACTACTGGAGAACACCTATTCTCCTGGCTATTCAACCAATCACTAATATGGGTGCTGCTGTGAAAAGATTTTGCAGATACAATTAAGGTCTCCATTCAGTAGACTTTAAAATAGGGAGCTAATCTGAGGAGGTCTAAAATAATTACATGAGACCTTTAAAACTGGAGAATTTTATCAGCTGGTCACAAAAGAGGCTATTAGAGATTGCGCTCTAGCTGGTGTGGGAGAGAGCAATGATCCTTGTCAACACAATGCCCCAGGGGCCACTTAAGCAGAACTATGACCAGCCTATAGAGGTGGACAGTAGTCTCCAGAAGATAATACGTTCTTCCCAAGCCAGCAAGCTGGGAAGAGACCCCTGGTCCAGATGAGCAAAGCAGATTTTAGCCCAGACGGTCACTTCCAGAGAACTCAGCCATACATGCAGTACCCAGACTGCTGACCTACAGGAATTGTGTAATAATGCATTTGCATTATGGTAAGCTTGTAGGTTTGTGGTCATTTTTAGGCAGCAATAGGAATCTAATACAGTATCCAACCATTCTTCCAGTAATCCCAATGTAAACCTTTAATGTCAGCCTTAACATCTGAATTTCCAATTAGTCGTCAGAGTGCATTGATTCTATACATGCTACTTCGCTGACCTAGTTTCAGCTCTTATCTTCCAGGACCTGAAACTAAGTTGGGCTTTTGCCTGGTTTCCATATTTTTAGGTTTTTCCCTTAACTGTATGACTTGCAATATTTCTATTTTAAACTTTCAGAAGCACTTTCCAAAATCTTTAGTGAGTCCCTAGCAATTCATTAAGAAGATGAGGCTGATGGGGCGGTCTTTCATCAGAGTCCTGCCTACATTTACAGGTTCAGTGATGCTCTGTCCTTTCTAAAATCCTTGCAGCTCAGATTGATGGAAGGCAGGCCACCATCACTTATGTATGTCTTATTAGGCAGCAAATTGATTAGGAGCCTCATACCTGTCTGAAGATGATCATGGTCCTGGGGTGTCTGCACACATGTTCATTGATCTTAGGTTTTCTCTAGAATGCTCCAATTTTATGCTTCACATTTCTACTATGTTTCCCACTCTGCTCAAAATTACAGAGGTACATGACTATTTAAAATGCAGGTGGATGACCAAGGAGAGCCACTCAATGTCAGTGTTTTCATTCTTAAGTATTTATATTTATAATCTCAATAGTTGTGCTACACTTAATTTCTTTTTTTTTTGTTTTTCTTTCTGTTTGTTTTTTATTTTTGTTCACTTGTTCTGAGATAGGGTTTCACTGTTGGGATCCTAGGCAGGACTACCATCATAGAAGCCTATCTAGTCAGCCTGTAGGCTTAACATCTATCCTCCAGGCAAAGATGGCACCCAGTGACCCTTGTCCCACACCCAGTCTCTCTCTGAACATGGAGTGATCCAAGGTGGCGCCTGTCCTCTTAGACCCCCTTTTCTCTAATTGGCCATAACCAAACCCACCTTGTCCCCTGATTGGGTAATCAAAGATCTCTCTCTGATTGGCTTACTATTTACATCCAGTTTCACCCAAAATTAGCCTAGCCATCCTGATTGGCTTGGCCCAGCTGCACAAGCTGAGAGGTAATTGGTTAGTTTACAACGAGCAACAGTTATGGTGGTTAAGATCTGTTAACTGCCATCCTTGGAGGATACATAGGGAGGGCCTGCTGACCTTCAACACACTTGATCAATCACCATTCCTGAGAGAGGATAGAGAGAGAGAAATGACAGAGACCAACAGAGAGAGGAGTGCTGTCATCAGCTTGTCTAGCCCAGATCTACAATCAACTGAGAATAGCCTCCGCGCCCAGCACCAGAGGCAGAAAGCCAACAGATTTACAAACAACAGAGGACAGCCTCTACACCCAGTGCTGGAGGCAAAAGACCAGCTTAGATCTACTATCAACAGAGGATAGCCTCTAGACCTAGCCCCAGAGGCCAAAGACCACCAGTTCCTGTTAGTTCCTGTCTGTACCTGTGCTCCTGTTCCTGTTCCTGCTTAGGTTCCTGTACAATAAAGTTTTTAGTTATTCCTTTGTAGCTGGCTTCCTGAAACCTTTCTGTCCTCACCACTGATGACCAGTCCAGTCCCACAAGAAGACCTTGAGTCATTGGCTGGTGACCCCCACAGTCTCACTAAATTACAAAGACTGTCTCTGGTCTCAAACTTGTGATCCTCCTGTATCCACCTCCCGAGTTATTGGGATTACAGGTGTGTACTACCATGCCTGGCTCATGTAATTTCTTAAACAGTGAGCTTAAGAATAAAAGAAGTCTTAGTATGGAAGTCATGCTTTGTACCAAAAGTGAAGACCAAATAATGTCATAGGAAAATATGAATGAAAAACTCAGTGCAGTTTCAATGGAAACGAATGTAAGAAAAGGAAATGTGAAAGAACAAGTGGACGAGTGACCTATTAATATAAATTTGCATATTTATTTTGTGATTAGCAATTTAGTTTGGCAAACCAAACTAGTACAATATACATTAATTTTGTTGGTTGAATTTTAGCATCTTTGTCATTGAGCTTATATCTAATTCATAAATTTTCTTTGGATTTATATTTTTTTGTTAACTGGGAGTTTATACACAGTTTATGTTCATATATATTTTGATAATGGAACAGAAATTAATTTAAACCTCTATAGAGATGGGAGAATATCTGTAAATACTCTTTTTATTTAGAAAAAAATTAAATTAAATATGAAAACAAGCTCATTTAGAGCAAAGATCTACAAATTTCAAATGTGTAAATGTAGTTTCTAGTACTATTTTTGTCACTTATAATATTTGAAAGGCTAAATATATGACATAAGACCCTGGATTTTCTTGCCAAAATAAGATGTTCAATTATATACTTTTAAGATAGCATTCAATTTTTAAAGTTTTTCATTGATGTTTTTGATTCGCAGTGGCAATAGTTCTAAAGCCTGCCCAATTATTAAAATTTCTTGTAATTATATTCTATAAACTTTATGTTTCAGAAAAAATTTGGATTTGTTCAGAACATTGCAAGTTCATATCAAGAGGTCTCACATACTGCATATTCAATTTTCCATATTATTATTTTATATTAGTGAGTCACATTTAATGAACAAGTATAAATATATGATTATTCAGGAAAGTTGATTCTTTATTAAGGTTTCCTTAGTTTTTTCTTTATGTGCTTTTTACATTCCCAGGATCTCATCCAGGATGCCATATTTCAGTTAATCATTGTATTAGTTGACTGAATTAATAAACTAAAGTCACCTCTCATTTATATGTGTGTTACTATAAATCATATTGACTTAGTTTTGGTCAAAAAGAGCAAGAATTTTTTAAAAAGTACACATGGTGTCTTCCTGTATCACTAATATATAGTGATGTTGTTGTTGTTGTTGTTAGGTGCCATCAAGTCGGTATCCAACTCATAGCGACCCTCATAGGCTTTTGAATGGCTGACTGTTTCGGGATTGCCTTGGGAGTGGATTGCCAGGCCCTTCTCCCATTTTTGTGGTGCTGGGAATTGAACTCAGGACCTCAGAGACTGCAGCACAGTGCTCTACCAACTGAGCCAAATCCCAGCCCCAATATATAGTGATAGGAGAAAGCTTTTAGGTGCCATCAAGTTGAGTTCCACTCATAGTGACCTTCACTGAGGTTTTGATGGCTGATTGTTTTGAGATTGCTTCAGGAGTGGATTGGCACATCCTTCTCCTGTTCTGGGGGTGCTTAGAATCAAACCTGGGTGCTCAGAGAGTATAGCATGGCATTCTACTAACTGAGCTAAACTGTAGCCATAGGAAAACAACAACAACAACAACAAGGGGTTAAATGATACCAGGGCATGAAATTTATGGAGAACTTTTGAGTGACAGAAATGTTTTATACTCTCATTATGGCAGAAATTGCATAGATATTTACTTTCATCAAAACTCATCAAAGTGTATGTGCCTTAAAATGTAGACATTCATTATAGGTTATCCCTAATAAAGTTCATTTTTAACAAGTAAAATACAAACACTCTTTTCAAGGTTTTTATCAAACAGTAGAAGAACACTTAAAACTGTGAGCAGGAATAAGATTAAAACATGTTAGAGATTCATCAAAATTTAATAATTAAATAGGACTATCTCAGAAACTGCCAGTTGACCTTCAAAACCCATCTTCATATTTTCCATAACAACAGAGAACTGGCACGTAGGTAGTAGGATGCCAATGTATGTAGAGCCCATTGTTCCAGCTCTCCGTGTGGGTACCTATACACTCACATAATTAAGTCTGCAACAAATGACTCTGCACAGAATTGATGTGTACAACTTCTCCCTTACTTGCTTTAAAGAAAGCATGGTCTTCCCTGAGTCCCCTTCACTGCAGCTACACCATGTATTTCCTGCACCATAGGTCTGGATGCAAAGACTAAGATAAAGACCTTGGTATTGGTGAAGCTACATGACTAAAGAAAACTAAATCACTTAACACTCACATGAGCTGAGCCTCTTAGTCAATCAGTTACCTAGGGAGGTTCATGTAAGGAATGTTGTATTCCTTCTTTATGCCATTGTACTTCTAGTCTTGGATGAAAGTTCTTGTTTTCTCTAAGTGAAACTAGAAGATCCAGGGCATTTCATGTTGAGGTAATAAAACGTATAAAGGCATATATACATGGCAATGAGTACACAAGACTCAGTGTGTTCACAAAAGGCACTGAGATAAAGGATGAGAGACCAGGTTAATGGGGTGACATGATTGTTGAAGAACTCACACATTTCATTGTATTTAATAACATTATGGAAGAAATGAATGAACATGAACATTGGAGGGACACTTTGAAAGCATTTCTTCAGGCAGATCAATCAGATTTATATAACTTGCTCAGAAAAAAATGATTCCAGGGAAACAAAAAATGTATTAATCATGCAGAAATAAAGTGATACACACTGGGTCTAAAGGAATGGCCAAAGAATAGAAGAAACAAACAAAAAAAGATAGACCTTGAAGAAAGAACTGACCAGAAAAGGTGTTAGATTATATAAAGGAGCACAAATATCACTCTAAGATACAAAACCTTAAACAGTATTGGTAATTGTTTTCAGACGTGAAAGGTTCCTCTATTTCTTTTGTACAATCAACTTCTTTGTGCTCTTTTGGTAGGAGCTACATTGTGCTGAGCATTCCAGTTAATTTCTGTAATACAATCTTTTAAAATTAACCACTTCCATGAATTATCATGTGATTCAGTATCTGAATAATACTGTTTTTCCTTGGAAATTAAATTCAGACTGTATTTATTTGTTCTGTGTTCTCCATTCTAGAAAGCATGCAAGAGTATTTAGTGTTGTAGAGGGAGGGAAGGGTGATTTCCCAGGGATCACAACTCTGTGATCTTCCCCTGTAATCTTCATTAATAAATGAAAGCTTACAAAATGCATGGAAAGCTAGATTTTGACTATTGACCTATAAAGCTTGTAAATAGGAATATCGTATGGGAAATAAACAGGTAAATACCAAGAGATTCAAGTGTTCTGAAAGAGCAGTACAAGAAGTAGGTATATTTGGGAAACAAGACTGCAAAACATCTTTCTTTCAATTTTCACTCTAAAAATATAGCTCAGTCCACATTACTCAATATCTGCATGCGTGAGAGGCTTCTGCAGACATCTTGTCCAATATGTTCTTTCCAGTCATGGGATGCTCTCTGATAGATATTGGGGTGAGCCTTCCCCTACCACCTCTTTCTGAGACGCCCTATTGCCTGAAGAATATAGCTCAACCTCTTCCTTGCATCACTGTCAAATTTCTTTATCTTTTGTCACCCACTAAATCATGACAAGCCTGCAGTCATTTCACTGTGGTGCCCAATTCCATCAGATCTCCTAAGCTAAGCAGGGTCAGGCCTGGTTAGTCTTGGTTGGGAGACCACCTGGGAATACTGGGTGCTGTAGGCTTGGGAGAAGGACCTGGCAACTCATTCCTCAAAACAATCAGCCATTGAAAACCTTATGCATAGCAGAGAAGCACTGATAGTAGGGCCAACCTTGGCAGTGTCAGGGAGTGTTTCATTTGTTGTACATGGGGTCACTGTGAGTTGGTCCCAACTCTGCAGCACCTAACAATAACAACAATAGCAAATCATGCCAAAAGTTATACTCTATTTCTTACCTACATACTACTATTTTTTTCCTTATCCTTTCTCAATGTATTCATCCTTTATCTTTTGAAAAATCTACTTTCCTCTAATAGATCAGAGTAGATTGCACTTCTTACTGAATCTTCTTGTAATACATTTAATCTTTTTAGATGGCTTTCACTTTTTTGAGTTGTACTTAGTTGTATATGATTTTATTTTCTGTGAGGAACTAAGTTATAGTGTTCAAATCTGAAACTTTATAAAATGCTCCTTTATGTCCTGCCATATACTTCTTCCCACCCTCTCAAATGAAACACATAAGACCTTGTACTGAAAGAATAAAACCATAGATACACAAGTTCTTATAGTTGTTTCTCCCCCTTAAGTGGTAAACTAGAGATAAAAGTAAAAATCAGCTTATATATATTGATCGAGTGATGTTTTCTTTTTTCTTTATGCAATAGACATGACAATTTTCTGACAACTTCAAATACTAACTTGTGGGTGGTGATTATTAAAAAAAAAATTCTCTTAGTATTGTCTTGTCTGGCATGCTCCTAATAGAGAGAATGCAAATTGTCATCCTATGAATAGAATAAAAAGTTAAAATAATATTAATAACAATTATACTGAGGAATACCATTTAGCTTTTCTTCTGAAACAAAATTACATAAGCCCTATCCAAACTTAAATAAGCAAAGTTTTTGTTGTTGTTGTTGTTTTGCTTTGTGAGACAGGGTCCTACTGTGTAGTCCAAGTTAACTTGGAATTCACTATGTAGCCCATGAAGGCCTCAGACTTGTGATTCTCCTACCTCTGCTTCTGTAGTGCTGGGATTAGAGGTATGTACCACCATATGGAAAATAAAAATTAAGTGATGATTTGCTCAAAAGTTGAAAAGTGAGAAAGGTCTAGCCTCAAATTAAACTTGATTCAGACATCGAATGACATTCTCAATGGTCATCGCTTATGCTCTATTCTTCCATTGAGTTTAATCTCAGACTCCATGCAGTGACTTCTGTTGACTTAATTCAGTAAATATCTTTCAAGAATCTGTGATACGCCATGTACTGGCCAAGATGCTGGCAGAGACAGAGGATAAAAGTGTTCTGAGACTTACAAACTTGCATTATTATTGGGGGGGATAGAGAGACAGAATTGAGACAGACAGAATAGAGATAGAGAGACAGGATAGAGAAAGAGAGAGACAGAGAGAGAGAGAGAGAGAGAGATGAGAAGGGAAATAATTCAGGGTAAGGGGTAGAAGCTAATGAATGTTGAGAAAAGTATGGTTGATTGAGTTCCCAGGGAAAGTTGTCAAGGAAAAACTGTCAAGAATGTGTTTAAGATTAGAATGAAGCCCAGAAAGAAGTCATGGGAACATGCCTGTGCAGATCCTTCCAGAACAGAGTGAGCAAGGATGGAGTGACAGGAGTGACACCAGAGAGGTAGTTCAAGGACAACATAATCTAGAGCTACTAAGGCCACAGTAAGGATGTTTGCTTATGATCTAAATGAGACAGAGCACTGCTAGAGGGTTTTGAGCAGGTTTTGAGTGATGACTATTAAGCGTTTAAGAAAGAACACTACTTTTTTTGAGGTGCAGAATCAAATAAATACAATTCTGAGAACAGCAGTGAGGAATGTCCTTGCTCTCAAGAAGTCACAGGAAATTCCAGGATGTAAGGCTAGCTGTCACCACTACCCAACATACATCTTCTGTCCTATTCTAAATCAATCCATGGGGCAGGGAAGGGTTTGGGAGATTACTGTTTGATTGGCTTAGTCAAGGTCCTTCCCGCTTGGTGTCTAGTGATGGAGATATTATCCCCTGAGACACAGAAAAATCACAGCACGTAACATCCACAGAACAGATTAATAGAGAAGTATGTGAACTTAAATCTAAAGTGATACAAGTTATCTAAATCAAAGAAGAGGGAAAAAAGACTAAATAAAAAATAATCAGGACCCCAGAGATACCATTAGTAATGTCAATAGATCGAAACTATAAATAATTGCAATCCTAAAGGAGAGGAGAGAGAAACTAGGTTAGCAAAAGTTCTTTGGAAATGTAATGGTTGTTCAACATTAAATGTCAGACAAAAGTTTACAGACTCAAGAAATTCACTGAAACCATGCACAATTGTGAAACAAAACTCATCATAGTCAAACTTACAAAAGAATAAAGACTATCTTGAAGATAGCCGAAGAAAAACAAAACAATAGTTGACTGAATTAGTAAACTATAGTCACCTCTAATTTATATGTGTCTGTTATAATAAATCATGTTTATTTGTTTCTGATTAAAGGGAGTAAGGTTTTTTTACATGTGCACATTATGGCTGTGTGTATCACTAACTTGTAGTGATAGGAAACAGAGCAGAGCTTAACTGATACTGAGATTAAACAATCATTTGAATGTCTGTAGAAGTCTCAGCCAAGTGAGCCAGGCCAGAGAAAAGTGAAACTTGTTTAATGGCCCAAATATAGCCTAACTGGGTGAGTATACTAATGTGCGCTCAAAAGGTTTACTTCTGAGTTGTTGAGTTCTGTGTTCCATAAATATCAATTAAATCTATCTTTTATTATCTTTTTCTAGACTTTTTCAAGTACTTAGAGAGGGACATTAAAATCTACAGTAATGATAGAGTTAGTGAATGTCACCTTTGATTTTATCATTCTTTTGTTTCATATGTTTTCAGGTTTTGTTATCAGCCAAATATAACTTACAATGCTTTTACTTTCTGTATGATTTTAATATTTTCTCATTATATAAAGCTTCTCTTCATGGTGAAAAGAAAAGAAAGAAAATTGTTACTAGAATTCTAGCCAATAAAAATATCCTTTAAGAATGAACGCAATCCCAGGCATGGTGGCTCACACCTGTAATCCCATGACATGGGAAGCTGAAGCAGGAGGACTGTGAGTCTGAGGCCAGAGGCAGCCTTTGTAACTTAGCAACACCCGGTCTCAAGATAAAAATTTAAAAATGGGTTTGGAGTGTAGCTCAATGGTAGGGCACTTACAAAGCATGGATGTGGCCTTGGGTTCAACCCCAAAGTAGCACACACAAAAAAAATTGAATGCAAAATACAGGCAATCACAAGTAAAGAAAATCTAAAATCCAAACCCATACCATAATGCTGAAAAAGGCTGACTGAAGGAAGATTCCAGAATAGAATTTGTATCTATAGAGAGACGTGAAAGGATCAGAAATGATGAATATATGGACTAACATACAAGATCTTTCCTCTTTGTTTAAAATGTTTAAAATTCTTTAAAGCAAAAATTATAACAATTTCAATGTATACTAGTATACTATATGAACTATGACCTAAAAACTGGTGGAGTGGTCAATACACCCTCATGATTGCAATTATCCTAAATATTGCATGAGATGATATAATAATAAAAGATTCTAGAAAACAATAAAGCTACATATTGTAACCCCTGGCTTAATTACAGAAAATTATACAGCAAATAGGTAACATGACAGGAGTAAAGTAAAATTCTCAAGGGTACTCAAAAACTTCAAAAGAAGGGAGCTGGGCGCTGTGGCGCATGCCTATAATCCTAGCAGCTCAGGAGGCGGAGGCAGGAGGATCGCAGGTTCGAGACCAGAGGCAGTCTACATAACTTAGCAAGACTCTGTCTCAAAAAGTAGGAAAAAAAATGGGCTGAGGGTGCAGCTCAGTGGTCCAGCATTTGCAGAGCATGCAAGCACAAGGCCCTGGGTTTGACCCCCAGGACTGAAGAAGGCATTAAGAAGAAACAGACAACAAAACACAGAAAGAAAAAACAGAAAAAAATAAATTAATATGCCTAAATGCAATGGTGCCTGCAGCTGTAGCCCTGTGGCATCCGATCCCATCAGATCTCGGAAGCTAAGCAGGGTAGGGCCTGGTTAGTACCTGGATGGGAGACTGTCTGGGAATACCAGAAGTTGTAGGCTTGGGAGAAGGACCTGGCAACCCCCTCCCAAAAATCAATCTGCCATTAAAAACCCTATGAACAGCAGAGAAGCACTGACAATAGTGTTTCCCCTGTTGTACAGAGGGTCACTATGAGTCGGATACCAACTCGACGTCACCTAACAACAACAACAACAACAAATGCAATGGTAGAAACAATTATATTGAGTCTTAGTAGCCTAAATATTTCCGTTAAAAGTACCAAGTATTATGGTAGAATAGTATGCAAAACACAACTATGTGATATTATAATGTGCATTTTAAATACAATTCTTGCGATCAGCTAAAAATAAATTGATGAAACAAAAATATAGTAAATAATAAATACAAGAAGTCTGGAATAGTCAGAATATCGGATAAATATCAAGGCAAAGAGCATTACAGAAATAAAGATAGACAGTTTATAATCACAAAAGCATCAATTCACCATGAACACAAAGCAACCCTAAACGTACATTTGTCTACCAACAAAGCCTCAAAACACATGAAACCAAATTTACAAAATTAGAGTGAGCCTACAGTCATAATGGGGCTGGGATTTAGCTCCGTTGGTAGAGCACTGTGCTGCAGTCTCTGAGGTCCCTAGTTCAATTCCCAGCACCACAAAAATGGGAAAAGGGCCTGGCAATCCACTCCCAAGGCAATCCTGAAACAGTCAACCATTGAAAACCCTATGAGGGTCGCTATGAGTCGGATACCGACTCGATGGCACTCAACAACAACAACAATCATAGTAGGAGATACTATCACGCCTCTGTAAGCAGTCAATAAGATATCTAGAAATAGATATAAATAAACTAACTATAAATAATTTGATATTATAGAGTATTGGATTTAACGTCAAAAAAATATTGTTTTCAAGTACACACTCTTACAGTAGCCAACACTTATGTAGAATCACTATGGGCCTGATCTGTTTTTAAGAATTTTCAATGTCTAATGTGTTTATAGGAAGTATTCAGTTATGTATGATAAATGACAAGCATCTCTCATTTTAAAGTACCAAATCCATTATAGAAGCTACCTATGAAATTTGCAGCAGGCATTGATCTGGTTGTAAAAGTTGCATACCTAATGTATTGCAGCTCTAATACATAACAGGCGAAACAGTATACTGCTCTTTTATATATCCAAATTGGAAGTGCAACTACATTTACAAGAATAATTGAAAACACCAACGGGCAACTAATGGTGATTTCTTTAGTCATTAACCTACATACTGATATTTGTTTATAACTAAAGCTCCTACAGTGGTCATCATTCTGTGAAACATGTCTCTTCCACACTCTAATATAATTGAGTTTAGAGTTTCAAGGAATCCCAGGTAAATCATGAATTCTTGGAAATACATCCTCACAGGAGAAGTGCTTTGTATCAAAATATTACATAAATGCTATGATAAATTTAAAGAAATAAACTTACCATTAAAGTATTTCCCTTTGTGAGTCTGTACACCAGAAAATAATTTCGGCACACATAGGAGGAAGTATTTTTCCCTTAGTACATTGTAAAGCAATTGTCAAAAGTAACTGCCGTATTGAATATTATTATTGAAGTTGTTGGGATATCAAAATAAATGAAATGTCATAATTTTTCTTTTTTCTGAGTTTATAAAACCTGTTTCCAACTAAGTCTGATACATCCGATCAATGAAGAGAAAGTAACAAATTAAGAGGAAACATACTTATGCTGCAAGAGAGCAAGTCTGGAATTCTGTACATTTTCGAAAGAATAAACAAAGGTAATGGATCAATTTGTATCTAAGAGAAAGAAAGTCTCCAACGCTTGGCTATTTCTCTTACTTCCTTGTAGACAATTCTCAAAAAGAGACCATAACATTATGTATATATTTACATACATATGTATCTCTGTTATTTCCATATAATTTTCCTTACAAAATATGTTGAATATCTTGTCTATAATGGTTAAATATAAGTTATAAGATCAGGCCCTTTATGCATTATCAAGGTTGAAGTTCAAAACTAGATGATTTTCATAAACTGTAGAAGCCTTAAACAATATGAAGGATAGTTTTTACCCATTTCTATGTTTCTAATTGAAAAAAAAAGTGAACACTACTAAATTTATGTCTGTTACAGAAAGAAAAGTAATTGTCCATAACTAATCTGAGGAAATTACGATGGAAAACTGAGAAGGAAGAATGAGGTTAGGTAGATTTTACAGCCTCAGTTTGCAGACCTGTTGGCAAACAGAGCCAAAAAGTCAAGCACTTGAGTAAACAGTTCAAGAAGAAATTACTTACCGACTGCTCTCAGAGGCTGTGGTCAAATACATCTGCCACGGAGCTAGCTGGTAGATAGGATGATTTAGCGGCAGCTTACGTGTGGGTGCCCAGGCAAACGTTGGCAGCCAGGTGGAGGATGCCAATCACAAAGTGCTACTTCTTCATTTCCATCACATTGGAATTCAGACGGCAGCCAAGAACCTAAAAAGCGAATTGATTGCTGTGAGAAAGTCTATTTTTCAATAACTCTGGGCAGTGATTTAAAATGCCATTTGTGCACACCATTTACTTCTTCCTACCCATGTATATCGCTATTCATTCCCACAGATACCTAGAAACAGAGTAATTCTATGAGGCTACTGCACGCGAAACACTGCTTCTTCACCCAGCAAAGCAAAGGCCTGTGACTCATCAAGAACGCTGAGATATTAGAAAGAAAGATCTCTGAATTTCAGATGAGCCTACTTACATCACACATCCCACATTTTCTCTATTTTTCTCTTGTTTCTTAACCCTTCATTTTTAATGAAATCTGTCACGAAGTCACATTGTGGCTCTTCTCCTTCCTTTTGAAGACCTCCCCACATGAGGCTCTGAAGAAACACATAACAGAATGTAAACTTGGCTTTTAGAAGTGAAATATCTTGGCTGGAGGAAAAGCATATTCATGTGTCTCAAATAAAGCTGGTGACTCTTTGTGAACTTGGGTTTTCATGTTTGTTTTCAAATAGGAGTATAATTGATACCAACATGACTTTAGTGACCTTATCTTAAAAGAGATTATGATATTTTATATATAACTATCCCTATGACATGCATGTACAAAAGTAATTTAAAAAGATACGTTCTCCGTCATTGTTCAGAACAGATTTTCAGTTAGACAAATGAATTGAAAAAGAATTCTCTCATTGCAGCTACTTGCATTGTAAAATCCCTCACATTTTATCCACTGTACTTTATGGAATGGGAGGAAGATTAAAATGCACGTGCACTGATATCTGGCTCATTTTTATGTTTGTGTCAAAGAATAGCACGCCCCCCTCCTTTTTTTAAATTATTAATAAAAAGCCACATTGCTGAAATATAATGTCAGCTTTGGGACTAAAACTCTGAAGAGAATGTTATCAGGTGGGAAATGGAGTCCCTACAGACCAGAGGTCTCCAACCTTTTTGACACCAGGGACCGGTTTCATGGAAGTCAATTTTTCCAGGAACCTTAGAGAGGGGGAATACGCCTATTTGATAGGAGGTGGTGCTCAGGTGGTAATGCATGCAATGGGGAGTGGCTGTAAATAGAGATGTGAATATAGATGGTCCCGATCTTTGGCCCAGGGGTTGGGAACTCTGTTGTAGACTGCTTTCTGGTTTCTTCAGTCACTGCAAAGTTCATAAAACATCCACAGGGCTTGCTAATATATATTTGACACTGCATGACAATTTGAATACTGGAGTTTGAGAAAAAAATCTATGGGTGGGGATTTTGGAGATCTTTTCTCCTTCACAATTGGGTACCAGATTGTCCGTTCAGTAAGGCAAAAAGTAAGTTAACTTCACAATAGATAGGTATTTGGTTGGACAATTGGCAACAGAAAACTTTGTTCTAAATTTATTAAACTATGAGCTTCATTACACAGTTAATTGTCCAGTGAATGAAATGATGTCCTAATAAAGACAACCAAGGTTAGTATGAGATCTGAAAGGGCTATAAAATGCATCTGCACATAGTTTGAGAGACGGAGCAAGTAGCATGTCAATTTTCTACCTGCCAAATCAACATGCAATTCACCATATTTACCCACAAAATCCTAGCAACTGTATTGTGTGGTGTGATTTAGAAACTAGCATATTGTGTGGTGTGATACAGAGAGTAAGATTTCTGCCTCAAAGAAGAACAAGATGGCCAGTCCTCAGGATTTATGAATAGACCCCTGACCTATTCACAACTCAAGACTTTCTTACAGCCTCCTAATCGCCCTCTGCATTATTTCCCTAAACATCTACTTTCTCCAGCTCTTCCAGTTTTGCATCTCCAGTGAGTCAACTCCTGGAGATTCCTTCCCCCCTACGTCACTCTCTGGTTCCCGACAGCCTTCTCTCTCCTACTGTGGCAGTTGTTCCTAAACAGTACTTGTGTTTACAGACTTGGCTGTGGGACTTGGCTTCAGACATTTCTGGGAACATTTGCAAAATTTGTTCTTAAAACCGTGAAGCATCTCATGATCCAATCCTTTGTCTGGCCCTTCTTGAAATGATATCTTTCCTAATTCTGCTGGAAGATAGGAATGCTTTCCTCAGTTGAAATTATTTTCTTGTCACTGGTGAAATTTTTAAACTCACTACTTGAAGAAATTAACTCAGAGAGTATTTGTGATTTTGTAATCAACTATGAAGGAGAAAACATAGAGGCCTAATGAGCTACTTCTTGAAACTTAACTTGCATAAAATGTAAATTGTGTTAACATCCTTTATCTCTGTGAATCTTTTTTTTTAATTTCAAGAAAAGGTCTTTACTGCTATTGCAGTACCAGACATCAATTCCCATAATTATATTTCAAGCTTAAAAATAATATGGCATCTTATTTATATTTAAATAGTGTATTCGTTTACATCATTACATTTGCCACACATGACATGGTGTTTTAGTTAAAAATAAGATTTGCTTAAATTGGTTAAATATGAGAGAACATTTCTCTTAAGAAGAGAAGGTTATATTTATAAAATTCTCTACATTGGAACTATCAAATAACAATTTACTACGTAAAGCCCTGTCCCTGGAGACTGTGTCATGGATATCTGATTGCAAGTAAGTGAATGATGAGTGAGGCTAGCGCCGGGTTCAGCTTTTTGATATAAATCATTTCAGCCTGCAATCAGTTTGGCACAAATGGCAAAAATTGCATGAAAAATTAATTTTCAGAATGATTTTAAGTAAAGTTGCTGAAACTCTGTAGGTTCCTTTTGGGTAACGTTGCTAAAGCTGCTAGAAATCCAGTGTCAGTAAGCATATTTGTTAAGCAACATGGACTATATTGGGAAGCCTCAGAAACAGAAGTGGAAGAGGTGATGCTCTTAGAGCAAACAGTATCAGGAGGTTTCATGATCAATGGACACAAAGTACTTGGGCAGATTAGGTAAATCTACACATACTTCTACTCATTATCCCTTTGAGAAATGGAGCACTTGTAAACAAGTGGAATCATTGGTAATCTCAGAAGCATAGCGCTCCTGTGCTCACCTCAAATACTGTTTGCATGTCTATCAATCAGTACATTGCTCATACCAAAGATGCTAAGTGGCACACATCTGGGAAGCCACACTGGAAGGAGTAATGAATCTCTTTTAAAAACCCAAGGAAAATAATTCTAATTTACAAGCTACAGTTTGGATAGAATAATAAAAATGAGAAAAATATAAATTACCCAAAGAATGTCATACTGATGCATTCATTAATGTGAAGGAGACTCATACATGAAGTTGATGATAAGAGGATTAAAAAGGACATGCTGTAGGAGTTTTACATATGCTTAAACAAAATTCTAGATCCTGCTAACTAGTCAACAGTGATAGAAAACACATCAATATTTGCACCGTTTTAGAACTTCACAGATTATTGGGTTATGTGGGTGTATTCATTTGCCAAAAAATCCTTGAAACCTATTTTTAATATCTGTGCCTTTCATTCTATATAAAAACATGCCTCTGTTCAAGTATACATGGAAAAATTATATCACATTTGTAAAAATATCAAAACCTCAAGGACAAAAGTAATTTCACTAAATGTGAAATATAAGAATCCATTCAACAAATATTTTAAGTAACGAAACCATTTGGAACACTATATATCAGTGAACCAATTAAAAGATGGTCTCTGTTAACATATCAGTCAGCAAAGAGAACAAAATAGATAAATAGCCTAATCATGGTGGTTCACACATATAATCTCAGCAATTCAGGAGGTGGAGGCAGGAGGATCACAAGTCCTAGGCAGAGGCAGCTAGTATAATTTAGTAGACCCTGTGTCAAGACAAAAAATGAAAAATGGGCTAGGGGTGGAACTCAATTGCAGATCACTCCCAAAGTATGTGTGAGGCCCTGGGTTCAACCCACAAGTATTACAAAAAAGTATACATATATAGCATGTGTACATTATTATTGTTGCTGTTACATGGATCCCCTTTCTTTGGAATAGGCACAATATGGATCTTATCCAGCAGTTGGTCAGGTAACTGTTTTCTAAAACTCTAGGCATAAATACGTTAGCATCTCTAATGCTATATCTGTTTGTTGAAACATCTCTATTGGTATTCTCTCAATTCCTAGAGACTTGTGTTTCACCAATCCCTTCAAGGTAGTTTCCACTCCTTCCTTCAATACCACTGGCTCCTGATCATATGCAATCTCTTGAAATGGTTGGTCATCCACAAATTCTTTTTTGTAAAATGACTATGTATTCCTTCTGTCTTTTTTGATACTCCCAGCATCATTTATTATTTTCCCTGTAGTATCCTTCACTATTGCTACTCAAGGCTTGACTTTTTTCTTCAGATCCTTAGGTTTGAGAGATACAGAAGCTGTTTCTCCCTTCTGGTTTTCTATCTCCCACTCTTTGCACAAGTCATTATAATATTTGATTTGTCTTCTCAACCTGCCCTTTGAAATCTTCTGTTTAGTTCTTTAATTTTCTTTGCTGCAGCTGCTGTACATTAGAGGACAAGTTTAAGAGTCTCTTTTGACATGTAATTTGGTCTTTTCTTTTTTCCTGTCTTTTTAGTAACCTTTTGCTTTCCTCACGAATAATATTTGATGTTATGCCACAACTTGTCTGGGCATTCATGTCTAATACATTACACCTGTTCATGAGGTGGTCTCTGAACTGAGGTAGGATATACTCAGGGTCATACCTTGGCTCTCATACACTTGTTATAATTTTCTTCAGTTTCAGTTTGTACCTGCATATGAGCAGCGGATGGTCTGATTCACAATCAGCACCTGGTCTTGTTCAAACTTTTGATATATTACATATATATTATATGTTTATGTATACATATATAGGCAAAATTCTATGGACATCACAAAATGTAGAGCAAGGTAAAGTGAATGCGGAGTGCCAGTCAGGAGAGCAGACACCAGGGGTGAATTTTAAGTCAGGTAGTCAGGACAGGTCTCACTGAGAAAATGACCCATGGTCCAAGGTGTGAGGAGATCAGGTTCCTTCCCATATGAAGAGCTTTGACATTAAGTTTGAAGGAAATAGGAAGCCACAGAGGTTTGGAAAAATTGTTCTGGCAATTTGGTTATACTCATGGTTAGGGAGATATGAAAGGAAAAGACCCTGTTGGTGGCAGTGAGTGATGGAAAGGGCTCATGTTCTCTGTGTGATGGAAGGTAGAGAGACATGGCTGAGTGATTGGATGGTCAGAGTAGGAGAAAGGAAGCGTGATCGCGTTGTTTTTGGCTTTTCTGGTCTATTGCAAAGTATTGGTTGAGTAGGTTGAAAAGAAACAGGAAGTTAAAGGAAAAACAAAGATAGAAAAGAGGTGCTCAGAATGGAAGTCACCTTGGAAATCCACTTGAGAGTCCTTTGCCAATAAAAGAAATGAATAAGTAAAAGAAAAAAGAAAATGCAACATTTTCTGAGGTTTCCAAGACTATTAGTCAATCCAGAAAAATGATCTATATCTTGGGTATGGTCCAGTCAGATTTTGTTGCTAAAATTGCATTAAAGTTCTTAAGTAGAGTTCTCAAAATTCTTCTTCTTCATGTAATTTTTCTTTCTGCCTTTAGGTTTCCTTTTAATACCTATACTGAGTAAGCATAACATTATTTATTAGACAAGAACACAAATATTTCAGTATAGTCAGTATGTTTGTGACTTTTTAAAATCAGATTTCCGCCCATTGCTTATCTCAGATGTCCCGTATTTTCTCTGGTTTCTAAACCCTCCGTCATTCTTGAATTTATTTTCTTCTCACAGGCTTTTCAGACACCTCTGAAATGAGCCACTAAAGTTGAGAAAGGTGTGCATTAGGGCTGCATCCTTTCACCATATCTCTTCAATTTATATGCTGAGCAAATAATGTAAGAAGCTCAACTATATGAGGAAAAACACAGCATCAGGATTGGAGGAAGACTCATTAACAACCTGAGTTATGCAGATGACACAACTCTGCTTGCTGAAATTGAAGAGGATTTAAAACATTTACTGATGAAGATCAAAGATCATAGCCTTCAATATGGATTGTGACTAAACATCAACAAAACAAAAGTCCTTACAACTGGGTCAGTATGCAACTTCACAATAATTGGAGAAAAGATTGATGTTGTGCAAGATTTTACTTTGCTTGGCTCTATAATCAACACCCGTGGAAGTAGCAGTCAAGAAATCCAAAGACGCATTGCTCTAGGAAAAGCTGTGGCAAAAGATCTCTTTAGAGTATTGAAAAGCAAAGATGTCACATTGAAGACAAAGGTGCGTCTGACTCATGCCATGGTATTTTCAGTTGCATCATATGATTGTGAAAGCTGGACATTGAACAAGAGAGACAGAAAAAGAATTGATGCTTTTGAATTGTGGTGCTGGAGACATCTATTGAATATACTATGGACTGCCAAAAGAACCAACAACTCTATCCTAGAAGAAGTGCAACCAGAGTGCTCCTTGAAAGCAAGAATGGCCAGACTGCGTCTTACATATTTCGGACATGTAGTCAGGAGAGATCAATCCCTGGAGAATGACATCATGTTTGGGAGAGTAGCAGGTCAAGGGCAAAGAGGAAAACCCTCCACCAGATGGATTGACACAGTGTCTACAACAATGGGCTTAAACATAAATAAGATCGTTTGCCTGGCACAGAATTGGCAAGTGTTTTGATCTGCTACACATAGTGTCGCTAGGAGTCGGACTCAATTCAACGGTACCTAACAAAAACAACAACATGGTCCCAGGGGTGGAGAACATTGGATGGGTGTTCTCTTCAATGTATGTGCTCTATTCCCATGAATATTAATCAAAATACTATTATCATTTGGGTCATCTTTGATACCTTGTTGGTATACAATGTGATCGGAGTAAAAAAAATTAAGTCCTTTAAGGTTTTATTTGAAATATGGACTGCTATTAAAAAGTAGGCCATATGTAGTCACACTGTATGTAACTTTGTGTTTACTCTTTTAACTGCATATTTTTATTTCACATCACTCGATCTGTAATACTTTGATTTATTATTATAGCCCATTTTAACAATTGTTTGCCTTTATACTGAATCACAACATTAGCTGCCACTCTTTTGTGTGCTGCCACAGTGGTGAGGAGACAACTGCTCTAAAGAGACAATTTGGGTGGTATATGTTGTTGTTGTTAGGTGCCATCAAGTCGGTATCTGACTCATAGTGACCCTATGTACAACAGATGAAACAGTATTGATACTGTTTCTCTGCTATTCACAGGGTTTTCAATGGTGGATTGATTTTGGGGAGTGGGTTGCCAAGTCCTTCTCCCAAGCCTACAGCACCTGGTGTTCCCAGGCAGTCTCCCATCAAAGTAATAACCTGGCTTAGTTTCCGAGATCTGATGGGATCGGACACCACAGTGCTGCAGCTGCAAGCAGGTGGTATAACAAAAAATGCAAAACTTACAATTCAGATCACATTCGAGAGGAGTAGAATGAAATCAAAGTGAACAATGTTAGTATTTAATATGAAGTCAGTAATACATAATTGTACTACATATTGTTGCCCATCTGCTTTGACTTTTAATTTTTTTTTCAGGTGCTGGTGGTTGAACCTAAGGCCTTGCATTTGCATGCTTTGCAAATGCTGTACCACTGAGCTGCACCACCAGCCCATCTGTTTACTTTTTTGAGACAGTATCTCTCTAAATTACGCAGACTGCCTCTGTTCTAGAACTTGCGACCCTCCTGCCTCCTCCTCCCAAGTCACTGAGATTATGGGCCTGCACCACTGCGTCTGGCTCTTTTAATTAACTGAGTAATTTCCTAATAGTTAAAATTACTGTATATATTATCAATGGTTACATAAAAGATAACTTCATTTTAATAAATGTTACTCCTTAAATAAACATTTGCACCATGTTATGCTGATTGACTCTTTTCTCTTGTCAAGAAGGTAATAGCTGCAATTCGTGCCACATTTTAATTATTGTTGTTGTTGTTGGTGCTGTTGTTAGGTGCCGTTGAGTCGGTATCCGATTCATAGTGACCCTCATAGGGTTTTCAATGGCTGGCTATTTCGGGATAGCCTTGGGAGTGGATTGTCAGGTCCTTCTCCCATTAATTATTGTTACTTGCCAGTAATTCTATTCTATTAATAGTCATTATATTTTATACATTTTGTATATTTACACCCTGAGAATATGTAGAGAAAATTCTGTGGCTTTATTGATTGAATAAAAAGAGTGTATGATAATAGTCTAGTTAATGGGTGATCTTTCAAAAAAAATGACAGAAGAAATAGCTGGGCTGGAAAAAGTTAATATTGCTAGATTAAGCAGAGGAAAAAAATGTACAACAAAAAAATAGTATACTTTCTGTACTAACAGATTTGAATAAGTTAAAAATGTACATATCAAACACTTTTGTGCAGAAAAAGAAACTTATTTAGTGCTTCTTTGCATGGACAATACTCCCAAAGCAATCCCCAAAATCCTATTAGAATAGCTTTAAGTCAGACCCAACTCAATGGCACCTAACAACAACAACATGGCAAAATAGTATGCTTTAGCTGTTAAACACATGAGAACATGTTAAAATTACAGGGGCATTAAAATTCATCAGACTTTTAGAAATAGAATATAAATGTAAACTAAAATGTGGATTAAATTCAATTGAACCAACATGACAATCTATGAGATAAAAAGAAATGCAATGTATGAGTTCCTCCAAACTCCCAGACTCATAAAAGAAAATGAATATTTCTTTTTAATGACAGTGCTGAAGTTAAAGTGTTTTTGATTTCAGTTTGGAATATGGTGGGTGTTACTTTGTAAGATGCAAATAAAGTTATAGCCTGTGGAGTCCTCCTATTATCTAGTACAGTTAACAGTCTACAAAGAGGTTCAAAGAGGCTCACTTCTCAGTGTGATGGTGTTTATAGAGGAAAATATCTTTTACTCCTTTGCCTTCTCCATTAGCTTTCAATAAGGTCCATATAAATAAAGATAAAAGCATACTAGGTTATTTTTTGACTGCTCACTGCATCTTTAAATGACTTTATACATAATGAATAGAATCAACAGTTCTGGGAGATTCTGTTTACTGGAAAATTTGTTTTATGTGAAAGCATTATGGGATGGAAATTTTTCCCTAATAATCTTGAGAATATATTCATATTTAGAAAATGCATGCAATCAACTAAGTTACTCACAACTACCATCATACTTCTTTTATAAAATTTGAATTTTATAAAAGAAAAATTGAAAATTATAAGATGTGCTGAATTGTACGAAAGAAAAAATCTGTCTGAAGATAATTCAGAAGCAATAACTATGGAAACTATCCAACTACCAATGCTCTTACCTTTCATCCATTTTGCAACAGTATGTGATAACCAGTTTTCATATCTGTTTATGCCAAGAGATTTCAAAAACAGCTACCTGGCCAACTGACTGGAAGAGATCCATATTTGTGCCTATTCCCAAGAAGAGGGATACAATCAAATGTGGAAATTATTGAAAGATATCATTAATATCACATGCAAGTAAAATTTTACTAAAGATCATTCAAAAGTGACTGCAGCAATATATTGACTGGAAATCCCTAGAAAGTCAAGCCGGATTCAAAAGACAGCATGGAACCAGGGACATCATTGCTAACAGCAAATGGATATTGGCTGAAAGCCAAGAATGCCAGAAAGATGTCTGTTTTTTTTGACTATTCAAAGGTATTTGACTGTGTAGATGAAAACAAATTACAGATAACGTTGAGAAGAATGGGAATACTAGAACAATTAATTGTACTCCTGAGGAATCTGTACCAGGAGGCAGCTGTTCAAATAAAACAAGGAAACACTTCCAGGTTTAAAGTGGAGAAATGTGTGCATCAGAGCTGTATCATTTCACTTTTTCGATCTTTATGCTAAGCAAATAATCCAGGAAGCTGGACTTCATGATAAAGAGCATAGCTTTAGGATTGGAGGAAGATTCATTAAGATGACTTGACTCTGCCTGCTCAAAGTGGACAGGATTAGAAACATTTATTGATAAAGATCAAAGAATGCCTTCTTCAGTATGGATTCCAGCTCAACATCAAGAAAACAAAAATCCTTGCAAATAGGTCAGTAAGTAGCTTCATGATAAATGGAGAAAAGATTAAGATTGTCCAGGATTTGGGTTTACTTAGTTCTAAAATCAACACCCATGAATGCAGCAGTCAAGAAATCAAAAGACACATTACATTGGGAAAAGCTATTGAAAAAGACCTCTTTAAAGTGTTGAAAATAAAGATGTCACATTGAAGACAAATGTGCACCCGACTCATGCCATGATATTTTCAGTTGCATCACATGCTTGTGAAAGCTAGGCAGTGAATAAGGGAGACAGAACAATTATTGTTAATTTTGAATTATGATGCTGGAGATGAATATAGAATATAGAATACTGTGGAGAACCAAAAGAACCAATAGATCTGTCCTAGAAGAAATGCAAGCAGAGTGTTCCTTGCAAGCAAGGATGGCTAGGCTGCATCTTACTTTTTCTGGACATATTGTCAGGAGGAACCAATCCCTGGTGAAAAATGTAATGTTTGGGAGAGTGGCAGGTCAATGAGAAAAAGGAAAACTCTCAACTATATGAATTGATACAATGGGTGCAACAATGAGCTTAAACACAAAAGATCATGTGCCTGGCACAGTGTCAGAAAGTGTTTGATTCTGTTGTACATTGTTGTTGTTAGGTGCCATAGAGTTGGCGTCTGACTCATAGCAACCCTATGTACAACAGGTGAAACACTACTGTCAGTGCTTCTTTGCTATTCATAGGATTTTCAATGGCTGATTGTTTGCTGGGAGTGAGATGTCAGGTCGTCCTCCCAAGCTTACAGTACCTGGTGTTCCCTGGCCATCTCCAATCCAAATACTAACCAGATCCGATCCTGCTTAGCTTCTGAGATCTGACGGAACGAGATGCCACAGTGGGATGGCTGCAGGCTCCATTGTACATAGGGTTGCTGTAAATGAGACCCAACTGGAACCCACCTAAGAAAACCATAGCAACAAGAGATCTTCACCATCAACTCTTTCCCAAACTGTTTTTTGCTTATTCTTAGGATGACACAGGTAAGTGGTAGACTTGACTGGTCTAAGTTGATTGCAGGAGTTTCATTTTTAGTTTTACAAAGAAAAGAAAAAGGAAGTGAACTCTACCTAGAGTCGTGCAATGTTAACCTCTCATCGACGTGGCAAGTGGCCCATTGCTGTGAACAGACCTTCAGGTGCGGTGTGGGCCTTTTGTTAGTGTAAGAGCATGGAAAGACATAAATACCTTTGCTTTCTTAAGTTAGGATCCAACAGACTGAATTTTCCCATAGAGAAAGAGCTGAGAACACTGCTCAGGAACACATCTGCCCATAGGAACAAGGAGAAATGTCACGACCTTGAGTTTTTGAATGAGAGGTCACATGTGAAATCTACCTATGAATAGGAACACACTGTCTGGCCTTGGGTGGAAAGAGGATAGTTTCTCGGGGGTCCACTTTGCTTCCTGGATTCTAAGTGTGATTTTACAAATAAGGACACAGGCCAGGGGAATAAGAAAATAAAATGTGACTCCTTAACTACATTCCTTAAGCAGGAACCTCGTAGGTGATCTGTGATATGTCATGCAGCAAATTAAAAAATGTAGTGGAACGTGGGCTGTGTGCTTTTATTGCCCATCCTGTCCAGATCCACAAAGAAACAAGTGAACCATGCTTAAAATCCAAGGTAGGAGGGGACTGCAAACAACTGCTAAACAAAACGGTGTTGAGTCACATGGTTGTTGCCATTATTGTGTGAACAAAGGTCTCCCCTTAGGAAGGATGGTGTTCTAACAGAGCAGGTGACTTGCAGGTGCCAGCAATGCTCCTTCAGTACATGTCAGTCAGGCCCAGAGAACCTGAAATTTTAGGTTAGGGAATAGGTTATTATGGAAAAGTACTTAATAATCAATAAGTTATCATCTAGCATTTATGGTTCCATTAAAAGACCACGGACCTTGAGGAAAGTAATGGTATGTTGTTGTTGTTGTTGTTAGGTGCCCTCGAGTCGGTATCTGACTCATAGCAACCCTACATACAGCAGGTGAAACACTATTGTCAGTGCTTCTCTGCTGTTCATAGGGTTTTCAATGGCAGATTGATTTTTTGGGGTGTGGGCTGTTAGGTCCATCTCCCAAGCCTACAGCACCTGGTGTTCCCAGGCAGTCTCCCATCCAAGTACTAACTAGGCCCAACCCTGCTTAGCTTCTGAGATCTGACAGGATTGGATGCCACAGTGCTACAGCTGCAGGGGAAGTAATAGTATAGAGGATTACAAATTCTTGTCATTTAGAGATCAAATGATTGCAGGGATTAGAGAGAGAGATTTGGTGAAGAGTGTGGGAGCATGCTAAAGGGTCAAGGGTATTTCATTTGAAGAAAGAGCATAGATGGACGCGGGAGGTAGAAATGCTGGTGCATCCTTTCAGCGTGTAAAAACAGGTGCTCCTTGATTTATGAGGAGGTTATATCCAGGAACTCCATTATAATTTTAAAATATCATAAGTTGGGAATGCATCTAGCACATCTAACCTACTCAATACCATAGCTTACCTTTTTGTTGTTAGGTACCATCAAGTCAGTGGCTGATTCATAGGGACCCTTGTTACAACAGTGAAATAGTATTGTTAGTGCTTCTCTGCTATTCATAGGGTTTTCAGTGGCTGATTCTGTTTTGGAAGTGGATTGATTGCCAGGTCCTTCTCCCAAGCCTACGACACCTGGTGTTCCCAGGTAGTCTCCCATCCAAATACTAACCAGGTCCGACCCTGCTTAGCTTCCATGGTCTGATGGGATCAGATAATACAGCAGTATACCTACACGCAATAGCTTCCCCTAGCCTACCTTAAACATACTTAGAACATGTACAGTAGCCCACAGCTAGGCAAAATCCTCTAACACAAAATGGAATTTCCATTAAATGATGAATATCTAATGCACTCTATTGAATGGCCTAGATCGAAAATGCAAGCAAGGGTGGCCCAGTGCACTATGGGTCTTGGTTGTTTTCCCGCATGATCACGTGGCTGCCTGTCAGCAAGAGCTTTGTGCTACTCTCCAACATTGTGAGATTGTTGACTGTGAATCACTAGCCTGGAAAAAGATCAAAATTCAAAAACAAAGTATGGTTTCTACTGAATTAATATGGCTTTTGTAATATTGAAAAGTCAAAGAAAAATGTCAAACGATCACACGTCAGGGCACTCATTAACAGTTTACGTAAAGAAACTATCAGTAATACCGAGTGGGAGATGACTTAGATGATTATATGGATAATTTTAAATTTTTAGCTCTAATACTAGCATTTTTCCTTATGCCACTAGATAGTGTTTTCCACAAGAGATGAGTCATTTGCAAGTGCAAATAGTCTTTATTTCTATATTACAGCACACAAATTCCATAGTACCATCTGATGCTTAATTACTTAGACTTATTCTTAATGCTTTTTGTGTTGGCTTGTTTATTTAATCTACACTCTATCTTGCCTGCAGCCATAGCACTATGACATCTGATCCCATCAGATTTCGGAAGCTAAACAGAGTCAGGCCTGGTTAGTACTTGGATAGGAGACCGCCTGGGAACGCCAGGTGCTGTAGGCTTTGGAGAAGGACCCGGCAACCCTCTTCCAAAAATCAATCCACCATTGAAAACCCTATGAATAGTAGAGAAGCACTGACAACAGTGTTTCACTTGTACACAGGGTCGCTATGAGTTGGACACTGACTCGATGGTAACTAACAACAACAACAACACTCTATCTTGTTTTCAAAACTCTTTAAAGTGGATCATAGAAATGTGTACATTATAAGTTCAGGCTTAACTCCAGTTTTGTTCCTTATTCTATTGGCAATAAATAGTTCTTAGAGGTTTTAAAGAGAGAATTGACTCTTCTTAAATACTGATTGATTGATTGATTGATTGATTGTGGTGCTGAGGATCAACCTCCTGGCCTCAGTGCCTATTAAGCAAGAACTCTGTCAACTGAGCTGAACCCTAACCCTATAATTGTCCCTCTAAATGACTATTTTTTAAAATTTTGAGACAAGGTCTTACTAAATTGCACAGGCCAACTCTACCCTCGAACTCATGATCCTTTAGCCTCAGCCTTCAGAGTCTGTGGGGTGATGGGTGCTTGCCACAGAGCCCCACCTAGATGCCTTTTAAAGTAGCCTAGCCATTAAGAGCACAGGGTTTGGAGAGCAGCTGCCAGACACCATGCTGGGATCTGTGGATTACCAGCAGTATAACTCTGGCCATAGGATTTAGCCTCTCTATGCCTCAACTGCCTCTTTTTAGGACTGCAGAAAATAATAGTGACAGACTTCATGATCTCTTTCTTTTGCTCTTTGACTCTCAAATGAGTTAATGTATGCTAAGTGCTTTGAATAATACCTGCTGCTGTTGGTAGTGGCGGGTGCTTTCAAGTCAGATCCAAGTCATAGAGACCCTATGTATAATAGAATGAAACACTCCCTGACACTGTGCCATGAATGGCACTATATCAGTGCATCTCTGTTATTCATAAAGATTTCATGGCTGCTTGTTTCAGGAGTAGGCTTGCCAGGTCCTCCTCCCAAGCCTACAGCATCTGCCACAAAACTAATATAGTGGAATGCATTTTCCTCTAAACTATCCATGTCATGACTAAACACTTATTTTAAAAAATATTGTCTCAAAGCTATTGTAATATGCTTCATTATTTAACCTCAGTAACTAATATCTTTTCTGCAAAAGTAATCCTGTAAAAATCATGTCCAGTAAAAAATAAATCTATTAAAACAGAAGGATTTTTCTAGAAAAGGAGGACTCAAAGTGGCACAGATCCCCTATTCATATGTACTAATTGCATTTTTGTTGTTGTTGTTGGGTACTGTTGAGTTGTGTCTGACTCATAGCAATCCTCATAAAGTTTCCAATGGCTGATTATTTTGAGAGTGTACTGCCACATCCTTCTCCCATTTCTTGCAGTGCTGGGGATCGAACCTGGGTCCTCAGGAACTATGGGGAAACGCTCTTCCCACTGAGCTAACCCCTCGCCCACTAATTACATTAGGGAACAAGAAAAATGACTCACGTTTTATATGCCTATAAAACTGTGGGTTTGTCTTCTGTGAAATTTGTGCTGTGACCACATTGGTTAATGTACATACACAGATCCCTCTTTATAAGCAATGAGAGGTCACGTCTTGAAATCACAAAATTAATCCAGCTCTTCTGTGGGGCTTTTCCAATAAAATCAGGACCCTTCATTACTCTTGAGCCCCACACAGAAGTTCTATTGATGTTGCTGAGAGATGTGCACATGAGTTAAGCCCACTAAATGACACATAATAACTCAGACACTGAATTGCTCCAGGGATTGGTAATAGGCCCCTGACCTTCAGGTCAAACACTTGAATCTAGACTTGGTTCATAGAAGCTAAAAATTGCTACAATTTGATGTGCAATTGATGGTCAGTGGAAGGAGAACTATAGTTTCCCTAGCATTCCAAGTTAACAGGTGCCTGTAGCACCGGATCACAAAAACAATGGCCAAGATTAAATCAGTGTGGAAATTGAGTTAGTTTCCGATCAGTGCAGGGAGCCTCTGCAGTCCTGACAGTCTGCTGACCACTGAATACAACATTCTTGTTTCACAATTGTCACACATCTTCCTTCTTCAGCAATGTTAGCAGAACAGAAAACATGCAAATTTAGAAAATTAAATTGTATACATGTTGAAGAATATTAATATCAGGGTTTATATAGTTACATTTTAAAGGCAACTCTGATTATGAAAAATAACCCACTTTTTCTGGAATTTATAGTGTATACAAAATAAAAACCATATTCTGATGCACAAATGCATGCATACAACAATAAAATGATGAAGATTCCTTATGGATTAAAATTAAAGGAATGCTAGCTCTATTCTTTAATGAGTAATTTCACTGTAAATTTTTCTCTTAGTATGATCATTAAGGTATCATTTACTTGTGTGTCTCACTTTATAACTCTCAAGAGATGTCGGTGGTACTATTTTTATCATGTGGCAAGCATTAGTAATAACAGTAATGGAGTATGTGCTGTATCATTTATAGAATGAATACTTCTAAGTATTCACTGAGAGCTCTGCATAGCCAAGTGTTGATAGGGTATCATCAAACTAAATTTTCAGTAATAACATAGATAGGCTTCAATCAGCTGTCTATGAAAGTCAGGACATTAATAGGGTATTTATAAAGTGTCTAGTACAAACTTCACTTTTCAAAAGCATGAACATGTTCACAATACGAAGAAAACCACACAAGTACATCATTATAATTCCAGTTGCTATGATGTGGAGGAAATTCAAGCCAAGATTACCCAGGTGTCAGGAAATTATTCAATTGCAATTGTATTTTCAAACTCATATCATACAGTGGGCAGGGATTTAGCTCAGTTGGTAGAGCACCGCTCTGCAGTCTCTGAGATCCCAAGTTCAATTCCCAGCACCACAAAAATGGGAGAAGAACATGGCAATCCACTCCTGAGGCAATCCTGAGACAGTCACCCATTGAAAACCCTATAAGAATCTCTATGAGTCAGACATGACTCAGTGGCACCTAACACCACCAACAACATAACATAAAATAATACAATATATCATAAAGACGCCTGTAGCTGTAGCCCTGCGGCATCTGATCCTGTCAGATCTTGGAAGCTAAGCAGGGTCAGGCCTGGTTAGTACCTGGATGGGAGACTGTCTGGGAACACCAGATACTGCAGGCTTGGGAGACAGACCTGGCAACCCACTCCCAATAATCAATCTGCCATTGAAAACCCTATGAACAGCAGAGAAGCACTGACAATAGTGTTTCGCCTGTTGTATGTGGCGTCACTATGAGTCGGACACCGACTCGATGGCACCTAACATCAACAACACATCAACATCATAAAAAATCTAAAAACATTTATCTTTTAACTTTTGAATTGGGCATATCTAAAATTATTTCATGATAAAGATTTTGAAAAAAATTACACTACTTTCTAATCATATTTGGGACCATAAATTTATAAGCAAGCTATATTTATATGCCCTGTAAGCTTTTGTCATGTTATGGTTTTGTAAAAAAAGAAGCCCAGAATGATCAGCATGTATATCTATCCATGTGTACATCTAGTATCTAGTATCAGACTAAAACTCCATCACCTATCTGCAACTACTCGAGTAACCCTGAGTGGGCTCCAGTATCCTGGGCTTATGTGAGCTGATGAATCGCTTTATGAAACATAGTAATGAAAGAAAGGAAAAGAACATTTCAAAAATATTTTTAAAAATATGACATGTTTGAAAATTTAGGTCCAGTAATAGCTCTGACACTACCGTTCTTTTTACTTCTCTCTTCGCATTAGAAATGACCCAATTACTTTTTTCATAGTATTCTAAATCATCTTTGCCTTGCTGACATAAAAACTCTTTGCTTTCCATGGCTGTTAATAAGATGATTTATTTATAGAAAGACCAGGAAGACAAGCCCGCAGATATGAAGGCCTCCTATGCTCTCTAAGTGGTTTGCAAAAGGGCAGATGCCATTGACCTTTTAGATGACTGGAGAAGTTGATCTCACAAAGAGGCCACTTTTCTTTCCACCCTTGATTGAATTTGAGATTGCCTTTCTCAAATAAAGCAGTATAGATGGATGGTTGTTAATATGTTCGATAACTTGAGTTTTTTTAATCTAAAATTTTTAAATCTTTGGCTCCAATAGTGACATTTCTCCTTTGCCCACCAGAGAGTATTTTCCATAAGAGATGACTCATTTAAAAATGCAAATTAGTATTTCTATTTTGAAGCAGACAAATTGAGTGGCAGCACCTGATACTTAATTATGTCCCATCAGGATAATACATTGGATCCTTCACGGATGCTCAGATGGGTTGCACTGCAAAGGTACATTGAACTTGAGGAATCCACCAATTTAATTCATATCTTTTGTCTTTTTTTCATCCTGGGATTTTAATCCCAGAGCCTCATGCATGCTACGCAAGTGCTGTACCTCTGAGATACGCTACTGTCTCCTTTTTAATTTTTTTAGTTTTAAGACAGAATTTGTTTAAGTTGTGCAAGTTGCCTCTGTCCTCAATCTTGAAATCCTCTTGCCTCAACTCCCAAGTCACTGGGATTACAGCCATGAGCCATGTCAGCCATGTTCTCATCACTTTTAAGGAAAGCAGAGACAAGTCTAATCTTGATTCAGAAAGAAAATGTAACCTCATCTCTCAAGACTTATCAGTATAACCACATCCATAGCAAATGGCCTGGTAGAGAGCTGTCAAAATTCCACATTTTTGATATCCCCAGGAAAAATGTGTTGGAACACGCAAGATTCATGAGGCAGGCTCTACAAACATTTATACTATGAAAAAGGGTGAGTGTGTAAAGATCACGTATACATTTAATCAAGTTCTTTTAAGAGTTCCAGTTCTATGCCTGATGTTTTTTTCCAACTTTTTGTTTTGGAAAACTTTTAGACTTACTATAGAATTATACAAAATAGTAAAGATAATCACCCAATGTCCTTCACCTAGTTTGCCAAATTAACAAAATGATTTTGGTAAAATAATAATAAACTATAGATTTTATTTATACCTCACTGGTTTTTATTCTAATATCCTTTTTTCTCTTGTTTCATCCTATAATCCAAAATCCCACACTGTATTATTTTATGTCTCCTAAATCTCCTCGCCCCGCATCTATCACCTTGTCGTACTGTGGGGCCTTGTGTATTCTGTGATGCTGAAAGCTATGCCACATGTATTTCAGATAAAAGCAGGGTTACTCATGGTAGACAGGTTTCAACTGACATTCCAGACTAAGACAGACTAGGCAGAAAGACCCGGCAGTCCACTCCCAAAACAATTAGCCATTGAAAACCCTATAAATAGTAGAGAAGTACAGTCAAATATAGAGCCATATAGTGCCAGGAAATGCGCCTCCCAGGCTAGAAGGCATTCAGAAGATGCCTGGGGAAGAGCAGGTTCCTCAAAGTAGAATCAACATTAATGATGGAAGTGGAATAAAGCCCCTGGGGGCTCCATTTGTTAATGTGGCACAAGTCAAAATGAGAAGAAACATAGTGGCTGCAACAATGGTCACAGATATTAAAAGATCCTGTGCATGGCACAGTGTCAGGTAGTGTTTCGTTTTGTTATACATAGGGTTGCCATGAGTCAGACCTGACTAGATGACACCTATCAACAATCAAAAAGTGTTCTGTAATGTGTGGCCATTTTTCAGTATTTCTTTATCTATCTTTATCTGCTCTGATCCAGTTTTGCAAAGGGTCTCTTTTGGGGTTTACCTGATATTTTTTTCATGATTAGATTAGAGGTATACATCTTTGGATACCACAATTCATCTTATCAGATGTAACAAATTGCTGCTAACCTTGATTATTTTGTTAAGATGGCATCAGCTAAGACTATCCCCAGTAAACTTACTAGTTTTCCATTTGTGATTACTATATATTTAGGAGAGACTACAAGTCTATGCAAACATACTACAGCTTGTTTAAGTTTTGTGCACCAACTCAGAATCTTTCAATTAGTCTTGTATGTGGTAATCATTACAGTAGTACTGTAATGGTGATTCTCTGTTTCCATAATTTCTTCTACATTTATATTAATTAGATTTCTATATGGAAATGATGTCATATATCTGTTTAGTCAGTAATTTGGTTGGTCCTATATGTATATTATAATACTCAAGGATTTCAATTTTTGTGTTTATGATTTAAACCTATAACTATTTATTTTTATTGCCCAATTTGTTGCTATTTTGGTCATTGGGGAGTCTTCAGTTAGGTTCCAATGGCCCTTTCACAGGTTCTCATTGTTGTTTATTTATATTTTTCCACTTTCTTGCTTTTTTGTTTATGGGGTCATCTTTCCAGTTAAGAAAAGTTCTCTTCTGTTCCTAGTTTGATGAGACTATTCTCTTTTTATCAAGAACCAATGCTAAAATTTGATAAGTGCTTATTACAATTTATTGATGTGATTTTTCTTGATGGTGAGTTACATTGATATCTTTTCACATGTTGAAAGAGATTTATATATCTGGGACAAGCCCACAGGGCCATGGCAAATTATCATTTTTCATATTTAGCTGAATTCTATTTACTAATGTTTTGCTAAGTATTTTTTGCATCAGTGTTCGGAATGATATTGTCCCAGAATTTTATATACTTGTAATGCTATTCCAGCTTTGTTATCAAAATAACCATGGCCTAAAAATGACTTGAAAAGTGTTTCCTGTCCCTCAATTGCCTGAGGTAGATTGTATACTATTTTATATTACTTATTCCTTATTATTTGATAGAATTTCTTGGCTGATTCATCTGAAACTGGAGTTCAACATTTTGGACAACTGTCAAATACAAAATCAGTTGCTGTAACAGATGGCTGGAATGGTTGTCCAGTTCACCTTGAATATGGTTTGGTAGCTCCTGTTTCTCAAGAGATTGTGCCCTTTTCAATGACAGTCCTTTGGTTTTTAGGACTTTCACCATTTTTCTGTTTCATTTTCATCAGTTTCTGTTATTATTATTTCCTTTTTTCTACTTGCTTTAGGTAGAGTTGATTCATTCCCTACTTTCTTCAGATGAATTCTAAAATCATTGATTTGATACCATTCTCTGGTTACAAAACACCCTGATGCCTCCCCCCTATGAAAGTATATTAAAGTGGCTGAGTGTGAAACAAATGTGTAACATATGGGTTGCCTTAATTAATAACAGTTGCAATATATCAACTAATTTGCAAATTAATCTTGCAAACAATATTTCAAAATTTTGTGGTTCTAAAATTTCTAGGTTATAACATTTTAGTCATTTCTTTATATACCATTATTAATTCTGCCCTCTAGCAAAATTGATTCCCTCCTACCCATGTTTTGTCTAGAAGCTAAAATGCAAATAATCCTCCATCTACAGATTGACATGCTGATTTGGCATACAAACATATTCTCAGTAATGTGGAAGTAGAATGCTAGAGAGAAATACCTAATTTCTTATTGATAGAAGTGTCATAGAATCACTCTAATTGGCCATTAATACTGACAACATGAAATATACTTTTAATTTCTTTACTGACATACTTTACTCATATGCCCTGATGTTGGAACACAGCAGTACATCATCTTCATAGGATTAATATATAAATGCAATGAAAACTTTTTATTCAAATAGGACTAATTGATGTCAAAATATGTTTTGCCTTCCTAAATAAATGCATAAGCAAGGGAGAATGTCTATTATATAAACAGAGTGTGATGTCACATGATATCAGATGGGAAGGTTTAACCATGAGAGGAGCAGGTTATCATAAATAGATTATCTGACATAAGTGGCATGTGCTCTACAGCATACATTAGCAAAGCTACCTTTATAAGTCTCCCAAAATATCTCTTTTTTCCCAAGTAATTAATAACTACATGAGTTTATTTTTAAAATAAATAAAAACTAAAATAACAGTTACCATCAATATCTTTCTTTGTTCTCAGAATTGGGGAGATTTATTGCTCTTGCTTAGAACCTGAAAATTTGCAAATATATTAATGCATTAGTATAATTTGCTGATTCCATGAAAATCTTGTCAACTTTCACTTTTTAAGTATTGTTAATATCAATTTCTCCCAAGTGTCTGTCAACTTGTTGTGCTGAGGGGGCCTGCGTGTTGCTGTGGTGCTGAAAGCTATGCCATGTGTATTTCAGATACCAGCAGGGTCACCCATGGTGAACTGGTTTCAGCTGAGCTTCCAGACTAAGACAGACTAGGGAGAAGGACCCAGCAGTCCACTCTCGAAATAATTAGCCATTGAATACCCTAAGAGAGCAGAGAAGAACTGTCAAATATAATGCCAGAAAGTGAGTCCCCTGGCTGGAAGGCATTCAAAAGATGTCAGGGGAAAAGAGTTGCCTCTTCAAAGTAGAGTCAACCTTAATGATGGGAATGGAATAAAGCCCCCAAAATTCCATTTGCTGATTTGATACAACTCAAAATAAGAAGAAACACAGTAGCTGCTACGATGGCCTCAAACCCAACAAGATCTTGTGCATGACAGAGTGTTGGGTGGTATTCTGTTCTCAGCAGCACCTAACAATGACAACAACATTAACTTGATTTTAATTTTAAGAACGTTATATATTAGCTCTTATCAAGAAATAAATTCTACAATGAACATAAGAATATAGATATATCTTTTACATACTGATTCCATTTCCTCTGAATATGTACCCAGTTGTGATGTTGCTGGAGAATATGATAATTCTACTTTTAATTTTATGAAGAACCTTTATATAGCATGAATGAACCTGAAAGATATTAATGCTAAGTGAAATAAGTCAGACACAGAAAGACAAAAACTATATGATCTCATTCATATGTGGAATTTTACAAAATATTAATTTCATAGAGCCAGTGATTAGAAAGCAATTAAAGGGACTGAGGTGTTAAGTGGAGAGAGGGGTTAGGGAGAGATGTTGGTCAAAGGATATAAAATTTCACTTAGAAGGAATAAGTCGAAAAGATCTTTCATCCAACATGGTATCTGTACTTCAAATACTGTATTTTCTGAAAACGCCGAGAGAATGGACGTGAAGGGTTTTCACCGCAAAAATGACAATTATGTCAATAATCCATACGTTAATTAGCTAGCTTTAAGTCATTCCATAATGTGTATATACTTAAAAGTTCTTTTGTTGTTCTTGTACTGGAGGATTGAACACCGCCTCGTACATAGTGTGCATGAGCTCTACCAACCGAGGCTGCACCCTCTGCCCATTTTTTTATTTATAATTATGAATCAGAGTCTTGGTCAGTTACCAGACTGACTCTGGCCTCGAACTCATGATCCTCCTCCCTCCACCTCTAGGTATCATGATTCTCAGCTTCCAAACTCATATTGTACATAATAAATACATAATATTTTATCTGTCAATTTTAAAAATAAGAAATAAGAAATACTGAAAGCAAACTCTGTGGTCTTTTCAAGATTTCCCAGGGGAACAAGATTTTTTTTTATTATTTGGAGCATAATTCTATAGTTTGAAAGTTAATTTTATTTTCTTCCTACCTGAATAAATACAATATGTGAAGATACAATTTTTTTGTTATAATTTAGCATCAAATAATAGAATATAATAACAAAATACAAACTCTTCCTTAACTTTCATTTTATATTTTATTGTATCACATCTAACATCATCTATTGAGCTTGCACATGAATGATGTGGTAAATTACCATTATGTAATGAGTTAGATTTCTAAATATGGAAAATCCAATTATTATTATGCATAAGCTGCTCTTACCACTAGTCATCTAGCTTTATATTATAACTTTTGCTTAGTTTCAGAAATCTGATTTTT
>VMDO01013560.1:5000-35133 GCA_007922755.1 Pedetes capensis
TAGTTCCCTGTATTTTGCATTCTATATTTTACCTTTTGAGACATATAATTAATTCTTTACTGAAATTCACTTAATCTTAGGTCATCCAAAAACCAAAGCTTTTATCACTCATGGTGGTGCCAATGGTGTCTATGAAGCGATCTCTCATGGAGTCCCTATGGTGGGCATTCCTTTGTTTGGAGAACAACATGATAACATTGCTCACATGGTGGCCAAAGGAGCAGCTGTTGGATTGGACTTTAGAACAATATCAAGTACAGATTTGATCAATGCACTGAAGAGAGTTATTAATAACCCTATGTGAGTATAACCTTTTTGAGGGGGAGCTGAGGATCAGACCCAGGGCCTGGTACATGCTAGATAAACACAACCCCTGCCATAAGTCCCCAGTCCTTTTTTTATATTGTTTTTTTATTACTACACAATTTATAGATTTATAGATAAATTTATAGGTAAATTCTCACATGAAGTGCAAGAGGGCAGCAGTGAATCTGTTATTACATTGGCTGAATAAATTGGAGCTAACAGTTTATTTTTCACATAGGAAATTACCATTATCAGATCTTTATGGAGTTGAAGACTTGTTCAGTAGTTGCTCATCCTTAAGATATTTTATCTAACCTTTTGTGGAATCTGTGTGAAGGCTGATTTAATTATATGAAAACAATAAGTTCTGAGTTGATTAATACTGGAACACATCATCAATAACCCATCCTGAGTGTCATAATAAATTTTTTGTTGTTGTTGTCATTTGGTTTTGAGTGTTTGGCTATTGTTTGGTTTTTTGTTTGGATTTTCATTTTGTTGTGCTGTTTTGTTTTTTGAGACAGAGTCTCACTATGTAGCACATGGCAGCCTTGAACATTTAATCCTACTATTTGAAGTTCCCATGTGTGTGCCACCACACCTGGCAAGTGTTTTACAGTGGTTTTAGTGGAAGATTTTGCCAAAGTTTTAAGGATAGTAAAACGTTTTGAAATAGGCCATCAGTGAAGTGAAAGGAATCACTGAGGATGGCAATGGAAGGATTGTAAGGAAGCACTGGGACAACACTAAGGCGGAGAAACATGAATATCACAATGGCTCTGACTTTCAGCACAGTTACGAGTTTTAATTTGAGAACTCATTTGATGCTAATTTTAAAATGTTATTGTGTTTATTTAAAGCATACAAAGGATACTTGTTACAGGATACTTGTTAAAACATGTTACAGGATACTTGTGAATAGTTTAAATCTTAGTACACTGAAGTGAAGGAACATACCCACCTTCTCAGTTACTCTTTTTTCTCCAACTCTTCTGAAATAGTTCATGTTGTTAACCAGCAAAACAAAAACAATCTCTAATTTCATTACATTTATTCCTTTAAATGTTATAATGCTATCTTTATTCTATCTCTAGTAAAAGGTAAAGAACTAAAGCTTTTCAATTTATCTAATTACTATTTGAAAATGAAAATACTACATAAATGTGGGCATATTTAAGATTTTAAGGTTGTGACTAGTTTGTCTTATTGGTGAATTATAAAATCCAAAAATATTTGCCTTGAAACAGATACGTCACCATATTACTATTCAATAACCAAAATGTCAGAAAGTTGAACCTGACTTGACAGGAACTGACACCACCACAAACTGCTTATCAAATCTGCCCAGATATGTACCTGATTCTTGACATGGATTTGCCTTTTATTTCTAAATTTGTATATATTTCTGAACGTTGTACAACTAGTATATTAATTAATAACTGAATAACTCCAGTTCTGTATCCTCAAACGATAGCTCTTATTGATTTCATTTCTTCTGTTTTGGAGGCTTAAGAGATTCTAGTATCTAGTTTAGAAAAGCACTCTAAACTAGATAAAAGCTCTCTGAGCATCTTCTTTTCATGTTTAAATCCAGTGTGTTCAAGAAGTTCTTTTCTATGCACTAGATATATGTAATGATCACTGCAGAGGATAATGTATTTTTCATTCACTATTTTTGTGCATTCATCTTTTTAATCTTCACAAAAATTTTCATTATCTGTCTTTCCTAAATTGATGCTTATTTGATTTTCCTTTAGCTATAAGGAGAATGCTATGTGGTTATCAACCATTCACCACGATCAGCCTATGAAGCCCCTGGATCGAGCAGTCTTCTGGATCGAGTTTGTCATGCGCCACAAAGGGGCCAAGCACCTGAGGTCACTTGCCCACAACCTCAACTGGTTCCAGTACCACTCTTTGGATGTGATTGGATTCCTGTTAGCCTGTGTGGCAACTGTTACTTTCCTAGTCATAAAAAGTTGCTTGTTTGTTTATCAAAAGCTTGTGAAGCTAGGAAAGAAGAAAAAGAGGGAGTAGAGATCTTTGAGGTGTTATCTAAGGGCATGATAGACAAGAGTTTTCTATTTATTTGAGCTCTGGGGATCCAAAAGTGGCCAAGTTATCCTTCTATTTTACAAAAAGATTGACTTTTTGATTTATCTATATATTTTACTCCTCGGTAAAGATTAAGAAATGTACCACTGTCTTTTATTTTTTCTTTTGCAGTACTGGGGCTTGACCCCAGGGACTCACACTTACATGCTTTGCAAGTGGTGTACCACTGAGCTGCACCCCAGTCCTTTTTTTTTTGAGACAGGGTCTCACTAAATTACACAGATGGAACTTGCGATCCTCTGGCCTCTGCCTCAGATATGTATCATTTTAAAACCAGAATTCTTCAAATAATTATATTAGGGCTGATTTATGTATATTTTCATCACACTGGAAATCATGAAGCTCACTTAAACCTCTGCTTATTGATTTGAGAAGAGGAGGAAGCCTAAAGTCTTTACTCTGAATTTTCAAGAACATCTATTTTAATAAAATGAAGTCAAATGGATTACTCATAAGTAGGGAAAGAAAAACAGAATCAGTTCTTTTTGAATGGTCACAAGAGAGATTCTATTCAAATTATTCATATAGGGGAGATGGACTTCAGTACAAATTGAACCAAACTCCTACTTAGACAAAGATGACTGAATTTTTCATAGAAATAAAACGTGATTAGGGGGAAATACAGAAAGAGGAGCCAAACAGGACCATTGTGTTCTATGGAAATGGAAAATAACAACAGAGGGGGATGGAAAATTACTGAAAATGCCCTAGCAGGAGGAGTTAGACCATACACATCTTCCACATGGGAGAATCACATTTTCATGAGCGAAAACAAAGTATTTAGTATAAGATCACCTCTAGAGACATAACCCATCACTTAGTGCAGGTAGAAGCCAAGATGTATTTGTTCTATCTCTTAGCAAAGTGTTATGGCTTGGTGCCACATGAGAGTTAACAGTATACATCCCTTTCTAAATACAAAATATTTCATTGTGCAATTTTTCTTTGTTTCACATATCCTGAATCAGAGGGTCCTAAAAGGCTTCCTACCTAAAACTATAAAATCTAGTAAAATTTTGGTTAGTACAATGAAAGATTTTTTTCCAGGTGTGACCTTAAATATTCTCAAGTTACTATTTTTGTTTCTTATGTAAATTCTATATGATTGGATATTAAGACTCAAAGAATAAACAAGTAAATAAATAAATACAAATAGAGCAAGACTATGTTCTTTTCATTCATAAGTATAGCTGGGGCCTTGCAAGTTTAGTTCAGTCCCACTAGAGTAAAATGCTGTATTCCCCTTGTCTTGCAACAAGGTCTCCTATTTCCTGCCTTACTTGGTCTTGTCAATTTTTTCCAGCTACTTTCATACCTGGGATATGGAGTATATGAAAAGTAAAACTTTATGTTTTTATTTATTCTCCACCAAGACATAGAAAAGTAAATTTCAGATAGAATAAGGAGCCAAACATTTTTTGCACCACTTTTTATAGCTTGTGCCGTAGAGTGGCTGGAGTTTAGCTCTGTTGGTAGAGTGCTGCTTCTGAGAACCAAGGTTCAGTCGTCAGTACTGCAAAAATTGGAGAATGATGTGGTAATCCAGTCCCAAAGCAATCCTGAAACAATCAGCCACTGAAAACCCCATGAGGGTTTCTATGTGTCACATGGGACTAAATGGCACCTAACAAGAACAACATGCTGAAGAGGTAAATTTAAACACCAATATCCTACCTTGAAATATATGCATACATAATCTCCAGATTCAGATCACAGTCTTCAAAGCAAATTACACAGAAGAAAGAAACCAAATGAAGAGCATCTCTCCCATCTGACAAGAAATAGGTTTAAATAGGTGGCTGGAAAAGAGACATAATTTTAACTTTTGACACATAGAAAAGAGTTTTCATCATTGTTATATTTATTTAAAAAAAAAGAATGACTGTTTAAAAACTAATTACAATAATTTCCAGAAAACAAACTAGGCAACCTGAAAGAATATTTGTTTAGAAAGGCGAATAATTATGCTGGTACCAAAGTGCATACTTTGTAATCCCACCTACTCAGGAGGCTGAGGCAGGAGGATCAGGTTTGAGGCTATACAACTTTGCAAAAACCTGTCTCAAAACTAAAACATGAAGAAGAGGCTGGAGGTACAGCTCAGTAGTAGAGCACTTCTCAAGCTTTTATGAGGCTCTGGGTTCAAACTCCTAGTGCAAAGAATAAAAATAAAAAGGCAAAATACCTTTTTCCACATGGGGTTTTAGATATTCTTGAGTTACTGTTTGTGCTTTATTGAATTGTCATACGCAATTGAATAGTAAAATATAAAACAAAAAAAAGTTCTTTCAGTTCAGAGTGATAGCTAGGACCATATAAATTTAGCTCAGTCCCTCCAGAGTATAGTGTTAGATTTCCCTCTTCTTGCAACAAAATCTCTCTTTTCTTACTTTACCTTGTCCCAACAAATATTGCTCGTTGGTTCATTACCTGGAATACAGAAAATGAAAACCAGAAATTAATGTTATCTTTGTCTATATTCTTGCCTCACAACACATTAAAAATAAATTGAAGCTGAATAAAGACTCAACTGTTGCATTCAGCAATTTTTAAAGCCTACACTGAAGATAGCACTTTGAATGGCAAAAAGAAGTATCTGCAACTTGACTTTAAATATCCACAGTCATAGTCTTTGGGCACAGAAAACAGTTTGCAAAGTAAACCATAAAGAACAAAGAAACTGATTAAAAGCAACTCTTCTGTCTGGCAAAGCATGTTTAAATAGTTGGATGGAAAAAAGACCTAATTATTCAGTTTTAATATAGTGAAAGATATGAAGACCACTCCTGTACATAAAAAATTAATAATAATTGTAAACAAAACTAATTGTAATAATCATGAGGAGAACTTAGACAATAATGATTTGCTTTTGTTAAACTTTGAGCCTATAATCACACCACTAAATTTCCAAAACCAAATAAAGAGTAAAGTACAAGAAGGAAAAATATTAATGCATTGTTGCTGCTGCTGTTGTTGTTGTTGTTGTTGTTGTTATTAGGTGCAGCTGAGTGGTGTCTGACTGATCCCCACCCTTACAGGGTTTTCAATGGCTGATTGTTTCTGGATTCCCTTAGGAGTGGATTGGCATGTCCAGATAAATGTATTAGTGCTGTTTAATTACATTGAGAGACTTTTAAAGAGAGAAAGCATTATGGTAATGCATTGTTTAGAGACAAGAATGAGTTTGTGTATGTACTACCTAAGCCAAATTCCAGTCTATTTCTGCTTTCTTAATGAAATGCCTTCAGCAAATTCACTAATGAATTTCTCAAAATAGATCTTTGCAATTTGTAGATCATATAGCTATATGCATTACTGTGTAACTAGCCATACGTAATAGAAGAATTTCTTCATTTGTTTTAATTTTGAAAATTCTTTTCACACAAAACAATTTACAAGAAAATATGTAAACAAAGATATAAGTGGCAGAATCATAAAAATCTGATTGTGTATTATATGTTTCAAATTTAAATATTGTCTGTGTGTTTGTTTAATCAAATTTGATTCTTTCAGCTTTCAAATGTTTCAGTAGTCAAAACTATTTAAGTGCAGAAACCTTAAGTGGTCACATGTAAACACAAATTTGATGTAACATCTTTCATCTTTACAGTTTCTGGGATAGTGCTATTGCTTTCAAACATAATGTTTAAAGGCAAGAATATGCAAGCACCACAGAGACTGAAGACAAAAAACAAATGATTACAAATTTAATTTTGACAATAACACATGAAACGGAAGACTGTATGTCAGGGACTAACCATATAACTAGGGATTTTGTGAATTAATTTTCATGTAGAAGGCAATATTAATTAAAGGATAAGTAATACAAATTTGATAACTAGAAGTTTGTTTCCTAATATTTTAAAAAAATAGTCTCTAGTGTTCTTGGGTATATTTTATAGCATATTTGATCTTAAAACCCTGTAGTAACCACAAACATTACTGAATAACAATGAAGAAGCCTGGGTCTGAGACCATATATGTCTTCCTCCCTCTTCTACCATCCAGAGACACTCCATTGCCCTCTACTATGAAGGTGATCATTCAGGCATCAGATAAAATAGAAATGTTTTCAAGAATCCAGGTTCAAGATGAAAAAGCTATATTTAGCACTGACAGACAATACACTGAAACTAGAATGTCAATATTTTCATTTGTTAGCATCCCAAATGATGTTGGACCCTTAGGTACTTGGGTATGTACAGACAACCATGGGTAAGAGGAATGATGTTCTTTAGAGAATGAAGTTCTTGAACAAGGGAGCATATAGAGGTTCTGACAAAAGTGGGCTTGGAGTTTGCCCGTTGGGTCTGCAGCCACACTGGTGATTATTTGACTAATGTTTAAATATTACTTCCTGTATCAGAGTTGACATATTAGTAGGGTGGGTTTTTGGTTTGAAAAAGCTTGCTCCGTGTTCATGAGAGGGTGTCTATTCTGTTGGGTTCACTTGCATCCTTCCTATTATCACCATTCCGTGTGTATAGTCATCACACGAGCACTGGAGGGGGACATTTATTTGGTGCTGCAACCATGCTGGATATTTACTTTTCTAAATAAAAATAGCCTGCAGCCATAGCCCTGTGGCATCTGATCCCGTCAGATCTCCGAAGCTAAGCAGGGTCGGGCCTGGTTAGTACCTGGATGGGAGACCGCCTGGGAACACCAGAAGCTGTAGGCTTGGGAGAAGGACCTGGCAACCCCCTCCCAAAACTCAATCTGCCATTGAAAACCCTATGAACAGCAGAGAAGCACTGACAATAGCGTTTCCCCTGTTGTACAGAGGGTCGCTATGAGTCGGATACCAACTCGATGGCACCTAACAACAACAAATAAAAATAAGAAAATGTACCAAGGTTTGTCCTATTTATTAATCTGATTACCTCTCTTATTATGTTTATGATCCATTCAGGTCTTTTGTTTCTTTGTTTGTTGACATATTTCACGTATCTTCTCTCATGAAGTTTTTCTACTCGGTTCTATTTTGGAGTAGAGAAGTTAGAACAATTTTGTTATTGCTAAAACAGAATCCTGAGTCATGATGACAATGGCTCAGAGTCACTGTGGAAGAAATGAGGTCAATTAGGGTTAGATAAAATGGTAACAATTAACCAGAAATTCTAGGTCAAATAGACTGATATTTGGAAATGATTCATTCAACATAATAACTTACAGGCAAGTTGCAAGAGTTAACATGTAATGAAATCAATATTAAGATAAGAACATTGAATCAGTTCACAAATACTTCAATACCACATATATGAGGTAGGTGGTTATAGCCAAGAAAGTAATCAGAAAAAATAGAGCTTTAGACTGAAATCAGAGAATGAGGGGTAATCTAATGTAAGGTGCTAACAAATACCACTTTTAATCAGCTTCCTATTGATTTCTAGAGCATTAAGGAATTTCCATTGGCAGCTCTGTCAGTCAGGATTCACTCAGGGAAGAAAGGCATTCACTAACTCTCTCCATTGATGATCTTATTCATTCTTTTACTTATGTATTCTTTTCTACTCTAACACATTTAATTATATTACATAAAACCAGTGAATGTATTTCTGATTGCTAGAATTTCTTAATAGTTTGCTTTATAGTCATCCTTCTAACTTCATCCCCTTCTTAACCCACATTAACAACTTGTTCATCTCTGAATATTTGAATTTTGCTTATCTTGATGTTCCACTTTGTTTTTATCTGGATAACAATCCTTGGGTGCATATCTGGTTGGTTTTTTCCCTATCTGGTATTCGTGAGTTCATCTTCAACAGCTGTTGATTTCCTGCATTGTGAGAATATCCCTTCAGAAAGGTTTGATTGCCTCTGCTACAGCCTACAAAGATATCCAGTTTTATTATAATTTTTTATAATACCTAAGCAGAAAAATAGCTTCACTCTGTAATTAAATTTGTTGCCTACTGTTAAGGCCTACATCCCATTTGGATTCCAAGCAAAAGCCACTTTTTATAGCTCCTACCAGCATGTATCCATGGAATGCCCTCACTCTTTAATAACTGGTGACTATCGTTTCTTGCTTACATACTTAGTTGAGCATGTTGTTCTATGACACTTCTTGTTCAGGACCTATATGTATATGGATAGAAGTAGTGGGAAAGGACTGAGTCACTTTTGATCACTTCGGTCCACTAAACTGACTGGGACTTTTGTATTTGAAAGAACTGATACATTGTCTCTCTCTCTCTCTCTCTCTCTCTCTCTCTCTTTATCATTTTACTGCAATCCGATTTATCTCATGTAAACATTTCAAAATTAGTTGAGATTTCATCTGTGACCTGAGGTCATTTATATAGAAATGTTTCATGTACACTTGAAAACAATGCATGTATTCTTAAATATTCCCCTGTAGCTTTAGGAGACAAATTATGCCACTTAACTGTAGTACACCTCCAACCACAGCACCACTTTTTTCCCTAAATGACCAGGCAACATCTTCTGCCTCTTTCAGTTTAATCACAGTTCCATGTCTAATTTGCTTCCTATAACATCATTTGGGAAATTCACTGGCTTCATTAACTAGTTTTCTATTCCTCATAACCTTTGAAAAATATTCATCTGGTTCATATCACTTTTATTTTTAAACCTTGATAGTAGAGATGGCGCCTAAACTATAGGTTGTGATAATATAGAATATGCAATCTAATGGGACATAGAGAATTTTCCTTCTCTCCAAGTTACTTGTGAATTTGTATGTCAATTTGCTTCAAAATGAGATGCAGCATCACTGAGCTACCTATTATATTTTGGATATGTAGTTTCCCCCACCAAAGTGTCAGATGTTGAAGTCTTAATCACCAGCTAGTGGATCACGAGGGCTCTGACTTGATCAATGGATTAATCCACTAATAGATTCAGAGTTTGATGACATTATTAGGAAATGGAAACTTTCAGAGGTGTGTTCTAGTTGGAGCAAGTAGGTCCTTGTCCATTCTTGGGGTCTACATTTTATCCCAGGCTCCTCCCTCTGTTTATCTCTGTTTCCTGGCCACCATGAAGTGAGAAGCTTTGCTCTACTATCCCCTCTTGCCATGATGTTTTGGCTCAACACAAGCTCTCAGCCACGAAGCCAAGAGACCATGGACTACAAAGCCTGAAATTGCTGGGCAAATTGAGTCTTTCCTCCTTCTAATTTTTTTCTCTCATGTATTTGTCACAGTGGCCAAAAACTAACACATTACATTGCAGGTATATTGTGACATCCAATGTGCTTTAGAGAGTAGTTTAAAAATAGTGATTATTCCGCTATATGAGCATACTTCAGTGAAGTTTAATTTCTATATGCTATGTGATTGGTAACATAATTTTAGGTTTGCTGAAAGAAGAAAACTATTTTAGGTGATTGCCTCCATCTGTATCACTTTGGCATCTGATCCCATCAGATCTTGGAAGCTAAGCCGGGTCGGACTTGGTTAATACTTAGGTGGAGACCGCCTGCGAATGCCAGGTGGTGGAGGCTTGGGAGAAGGACTTGGCAACACACTTCCAAAAAAGAATATGCCATTGAAAACCCTATAAATAGCAGAGAAGCACTGTCAATAGTGTTTCCTATGTTGTACATAGGGTCTTTCTGAGTTGGACACCAACTGAATGGCATCTACCAACAACAACATCACAGGTGATAGGGAAAATCTATATTGGCTTCACTAACACCCAAAGACCACAAGTATATTTTATATATTCGGCAATCAATTACTAGTATACTTTATAGTAGGTGGCTTCTGAACCTCTCCCATGACCCATTTGCTTTCGTTTGACACTTTGAATCCAAAGGAAACCTTAATCTGATGTGTTAGAAGCAGGGTCCTGTGGAATGTATTTTACGGAGCACTGTGTCCACTCAAGGGCAGCAACCATCTCCACTCTTCCTTTCATGTTTTTTTTTCCTTCAGACATTGCAAGGGTCTTCTCAACCAGGGCAGGCTGATTTTCTTTTCTCTGTCTCTATTTGCATGGGAGAAGGATGTGGCAATCCATTCCTGAAGCAATTCCCCAAACAATCAGTGGTTGAAAACTCTATGAGGGTCACTATGAGTTGGACATGACTTGAGAGCACCTAACAACAACAACAACAACAACTCTATTTGCTTGGGTGGGAACATGGCCTTATGGTTGGTGAACTCTGGCAAGTCCTTTTCTGAAAAACTCCCTGAAGAGCTAATAAACAGGCCAATTGTTTTTGTTGTTGTTGTTGTTGTTATTGTTGTTGTTGTTATGTACATGGAAGTTGAACCCTAGACCTTGAATATATTTTGCAAGTGTGGTACCATTGGGCTGCACCACCAGCCCATTTTCTGTTTTTTGTTTTGAGTCAGGATCTGGTTAAATTATGCAAGCTGCCTCTGACCTCAGTCTCACAATCCCACTGCCACTGACTCTCTAGTTACTGTATTTCTAGGTGTGCACTATTGCCCCCCGTGCTGATTTTTAAGTTAAGGTAAGTAAAGATTACACAGTATATCTTATATTTGTGATGGGGAGAAGGACCTGGAAGCCCACTCTCAAAAAACAATGAGTCATTGAAAGCCATTTGAGTATCAGAGAAGCACTAACAATAGTGCTGGGCATGGCAGAGTGTTGCGTAGTGTTTCTTCTGTTGTACATAGGGGTGCTATAAGTCAGACACTGACTGGATGACACCTACCAATAATGATATTCATGATGACATTCGGGCCTTGTTCAATACTTGCTTAACATTGCTGTTCCAGTTACTAAATAAATTTTTACTATTTTCTAATAATATCTGTTGAATGAACAATCTCTAAGGGATCCTTCAAGAAAAAAGGAGCATATAAGACAGAATTTGGTAATTCCTATGTATCTATTTGTAATACCACTATAACACCAACGTCACACTACATTCATTAAATATAATCTTTCTGATCACAATGTTAATGTCAATGTTATTATCAATCAAAAACACTTTGGTATTTTAGAATCTGCCATTAATTGTTTGATTGATGGATCTACCTATCCATCTAACATTTTTTGGTACTTTGGGGTTGAACCCAGGGCCTCCCACATACTTTGCAAGGGATCTACTACAGAGTTGCACTCCTAGACTATATTTTTTAAACTTTTAAAATCTTGAGTCAGGTCTTCAATGAATTATGCAGGCTGTTTCTGGCCTTGAACTCATGATCCTCCTGTCTCCACCTTCCAAGTCTCTCAGATTATAAACACTTGCCACCACACCCACCAGAACTGCTATATATATATTTTTCCTTGTAAAAGTGATTTGTGAGATAAGTTAGTCATTATAAAAGTTTACCTTTCACACAGGAAGTTTTTGTAATAAAAATGTTTACAGAGTTTAACAGACTCATTACATGATTTTCCATGTACTGAGTACTTATCTCAACTTTTGTAGAATTTGTGCAAGGGTTGATGCAACCATATTGGCCCTTTCTTTTGTCATGTTACTGACCACCCACCCCGAAGAAAACACCACAGCACCTTTTTCTCCAAAGCTCTGGACAACATCTTCCATGTCCTGTGAAGAAAGCATTTACTTTGTCATAAAAGAGCAACGTGTCATAGCAAATATGTGAAATACCAGGTATAAAAAAAAATAAGAAAAGAAAGAAAAGAATTATCAGATTTTGTTGGAGAAATAGAGAAATTTTACTTGAATCAACCATTCACTATCTTTGGCAGGAGATGTGTAATATGACATGATGGCCTCTCATGGCTATTTATGTAAATATGCCTTCTTTACATCTCTGGGTCCCAGGAAGAAATAATATAGAGCCATTACACAGAGGTTAGATGAGACAGTGTTTAAAATTATTACATCTAAACTCTTAACTCATAATTTTATAAATTTCTAATTTAGATATTTTTTAGGTAGGGACAATAGTTATGTATTAACTTGACTTTAACTCTAATTGTTACATTTCTACTAAATCTCCTGGGTTTACTCCAGGCAGGTTATCTGGGGAATTATGTTATCTGGATTCATCCCTATTTTACTTCTTTCATTGTGACCACTGAGAAAATTTACTTAAGATTGAGGTGGTTTTATATCTGTATTTTTTAGCTCTACAATCATTTATTCCTCACGTTATAATTTATGAGAGTTTCCAAACCTTTCCTTCTATAACATCCCTTTAAAATTGTATATTAAATATCTCTGACATTCAGGAAATTGATGTTGTGGCTAGGATTTCTGTGTAATAAATAGTCTTAAGAGTTCTGTTTAAATCCACAACTACGGATTTCCATGTTAGAACTATACACGGTCCCACCACCATTTTCACTTCATTAGAACTATACAGATTTTGTTGTTAGGTGCTGAGTTGGTGCCTGAGTCATAGCAACCCTACATACAACAGGTTAAACACTACTATTAGTGCTTCTCTTCTATTCATAGGGTTTTCAATGGCTGATCTTTTTTTGGGGGAGGGGGAAGGGGTGGCCAGGTCCTTTTCCCAAGCCTACAGCATCTGGTGTTTCCAGGTGGTCTCTCATCCAAGTACTAACCAAGCCCAACTCTGCTTAGCTTCTGAGACCTGACAGGATCAGATGTCACAGTGGTATGGCTGCAGGCATACGGATTTATGTGACCATAATATAGGGTTTGTTTATATTTGACCATTTTGGTACTAAAATTATGCTATAAAAGTGATGTTCTAGTAAAACATGGTTATCTATGCTTATCTATCTCACTATGGGAACCTTCATCTTTACCTCACAGTGTCCTATAGGGAGGAATTTCACCCCAGTGAGAGAGGTCCCACGGTCAGAGGATAACTGATCAACCTGTTGAGTAGCTCACCCACACTATAAAAAGCTACAGATAATGACACTTATTGGCCTTGAATGTCTAAGTATTATTCTGACTTTGGTACACATTCTGTGCCAATTATAAAATTATTTTTACATACTATAATGATTCCACATTTCTCAGTACACTCAATATACTCTCCAGCCAGAAAAAGAAATCTAAAGGAGCCAAAAATTTCCTGAATACATTCTCAGACACTTATCTCATCTGTTACTTTCATTCCTTTCATATTAAATTATAAATATTATATATTTCATATAAGAATATAATACCATATATATGTATATATGGTATTATAGATAGATAGATAGATAGATAGATAGATAGATAGATAGATAGATAGATAAATATAGATATAGATATATAATGATTTGCTCTTTTGTCTGTGTTAATGATGACCAAATCCTTCCAATCTCAAAAGTGGAACTTTAGATCCTGATGATTGGCTTATTTATTGACTTTTGAGACAGTCTCACTGTGTATCCATGGCTGCCCTGGAATTTATTATTTAATGCAGACTGGCTTCAAATTGGTATAGAGCCTCTTGCCTGAGCCTCCCAAGTCCTGGTATTGCAGGCAGGTATTACACCAGCTTTAAGCATTGGTATATGTTCTAAAGAAGTTAGAAAAGAAAGATAATTCAAAAGAATAATTTTAAACTAGTGAAACAAGTCCTTATATAAGGCACTGTAATATTCCTAGGAATCTCGTAATTATGGTGACTTGTAGCAATGTTTGAAGTAATGTATTGGAGATCTTGTCTCCCCACTCAAAGCCTTCATCATCCCTTTGTTTCCATCTACTAATATTGTACTAGTAAAACCTCTTTTTATAGATTAATCACTGACATAGAGTGCTCATTACTTTCTATAACATGTTTGTAAATAAAAGAAAGCTTGTTGTATGAAAATTTGGTAAGTATAAAAACAGGAAATCAGATTAACTCATCGGAAATATTCTTTTCCAAAATTTGTAGCCTTTCATTCTAGTCTATTTTATTCATATTAGTAAATAAATATATGTTGTCTATATTTAGAAAATTATAATCATATATATATTTCCACCTTCAGAAATAGTGATAATAAGCCTGACATGGTGGCACACATCTGTAATCCCAGCAAATGGGAGGCTGAGGCAGGGGGATCAACCCAAGTTCAAAGCCAGCCTGGTCTACATAGAGAGTTTCAGGATGACCTGGGCCACATAGTGAGAACCTGTCTCAAAACAAAACAACAAAAAAAAAGTGATAACATTATGTTAATGTTTATGATTATCACTTTCTAATTAAACTCATGTTACTGCTTAACATAGTTAAGAATTCTTTTTTTTTTTTTTTATCAGTACTAAGGGAGTTGAAACCTATAGACATACTACTCTGAAGTGCCATCTTGTCTGATCTTGACAGCTAAGCAGGGTCAGGGTTGGTTAGTACCTAGATAGGAGACTGCCTGGGAATACTGGGTGCTGTAGGCTTGGGACAAGGACCTGGCAGCCTACCCTGAAACAACCACCAAAAACTCTATGAATAGCACAGAAGCACTGTCAGACAAAGTGTCAGTAGTACTTTGTGCTGTTATACATAGGGTCTCTATGAGTCTGACCCTCATCAACAGAACATAACAACAGCAAAAGAGGTTGAAAACAAGGCCTCATGCACACTAGGCAAGTTTTGCTCTACTGAGATGAACCCCCAGCCCCTTTTTCACTTTTTATTTTGAGATAGGCTCTCTGAGTTGCACAAGCTGCCTCTGGCCTCAAATTTATGACCCTCTTGCCTCAATCTCCAATGCCACTGGGTATCTGACCAGAATTCTTTAATGAAAGACTTGTAATAGCACCATATGTACATTTATGCAACTTGAAATCATTCCCTGATGTAAGATATTTAGATTTATCCCATGGTTTCTTCTAGGAAAAGCTGCCACAAACATGAATTATGTATATATGAATTTTCCTCGGCATAGTTTCACTTGAATATAATATAAATTCATTGGTTATTTCTTGAATTCCATAAGCTTGAGGAAAACAGAGCATGTTCTTCACTTTGGGTATTCTATCTCAAGGTTTTTGTCCTTATAACATTTGATTTTGTGTCCTCAAGATGCCCTTTGAAATCTTCTGTTTAATTCCTTAACTTCATCATGTCTTCCTTTTGCTTTTGCAAAATTCTATCATGTGAGCTCTAGAATCATTTCTGTCACTGAGGCCATATTTTCTTGCTGCTTGACATTCAATGGACTCAGTCTTTTTTGACAGGTAATTTGGTCTTTTCTTTTTATCCTATCTTTTTAACAATCATTTGCTTTCCTCAGGAATGATGTTTTGATGTCATGAAACACAACTCTTCTGATCTTCTATCATTAGTGTCTAATGTATAAAATCTGTTCTTGAGGTCATCTCTGAACTCAGGTAGGATACACTCAAGTTCATACCTTGGCTCTCATATAATTATTCGACTTCTTTCAGTTTTAGTTTGAACTTGCATATGAGTAGTTGATGGTCTAATCCACAATCAGCAACTGGCCTTATTCTGACATTTGATATTGAGCTTTTCCATCATCTCTTTCCATAAATGTAGTCAGTTTGGTTTCTGTATATTCCATCTGATGAATTCCATGTGCATAGTTGCTGTTCATGTTGGTGAAAAACTGTATTTGCAATGAAAAGATCATTGTCTGACAAAATTCTACCATGTGAGCTCTAGCATCATTTCTGTCACCAAGGCCATATTTTCCAATTACTGAGCCTTCTTGTTTCCAACTTCTGAAGTCCAGTCACCAGTAATTATCAGTATATCCTGATTACATGTTCAATCTCTTTCAGATTGTAGGAACTGGTTAAAATCTTCCCTATCGTCATTTGTAAGCCTCAGTAATATGTAAACTTGAATAATGGTCATGTTAACTGGCCTTTGCTGTAGGTGTGTGGACATTATTCTATCACTTGATAGCACTGTCCTTCAAGGCAGATCTTGAGATGTCTTTTTTGATGGTAAATATAACTCCATCTCTCCTTAATTTGGCATTGCCAGCATGGTAGACCATATGGTTATCTGACTCAAAATGGCCCATGCCAGTCCATTTTAGCTCACTGATACCTAGAATGTTGATGTTTTCTAATTTTCCTAGATTCATACCACATACATCCCACATTCCAATTATTAGTGGATATTTACAGTTGTTCCTCCAGTAAATGGAGGTGTCTGGGACTTTACTCCATTTCTGTCATTAAGATAGACTCTACTTTGAGGAGGCAATTCTTCCCCAGTAGTCTTTTGATTGCCTCCAAACTGGGGAGCCTCATTTCCTGGCACTATATCTGACAGTATTTTTTGCTTTTCTCGTGTTTTCAATGGCTAATTGTTTCAAGATTGGACTGCCACGTGCTACTCCCTCGTCTGTCTTAGTCTGGAAGCTCAGCTGAAATCTGTCCACCATAGGTGACCCTGCTGGTGTCTTTAATATCTGTAGGATATCTTTCAGCATCACAACAACATGCAAGCCCCTAAAGTACGGAAAACTGACAGATCTCAAACCTCAAGTGGCAATAGTGAAGAATTCTACAGGGAAAATATTAAATGATGAAGAAAACATTAAAATCAGATAGAAGGAATACATAGAGTCATTATACAAAAAAGAGTTGGTGGATAACCAACCATTTCAAGAGATTGCATATGATTAGGAGCCAATGGTACTAGAGGAAGAATTGGAAGTTGCCTTGAAGGAATTGGCAAAATACATGGCTCCAAGAATTGATAGAATAACAATAGATATGTTTCAACAAACAGACGCAGCACTAAAGGTCCTCACTCATTTATGCCAAGATATTTGGAAATCTCTTTTACTGATGAAGATCAGATAACACAGTCTTCAGTATGGATTGCACCTCAATATCAACAAAACAAAAATCCTTACAACTGGGTCAGTAACAACTTCAAGATAAATGGAGAAAACATTGAGGCTGTCCAAGATATAGCTTTACTTGATTCTACAATCAACACACATGGAAGCAGCAGCCAAGAAATCAAAAGACACATTGCACCTGAAAACAGCTGTTGGAAAAGACCTCTTTAAAATTGTGGAAAGTAAAGATGTCACATTGAAAACAAAGATGCACCTGAGTCATGCCATGGTATTTTCAGTTGTATCATATGGTTGTGAAAGCTGGGCATTAAATAAGGGATACAGGAGAAAAACAGATGTTTTTGAATTATTGTGCTGGAGAAGAATATTTAAAATACCATGGACTGCCAAAGAACCAATAGATCTGTCCTAGAAGAAGTGCAACCAGAGTGCTCCTTGGCAGCAAGGATGGCTAGATTGTGCCCTATGTATTTTGGACCAATCCTTGGAGGAAGACATCATATTTGGGAGAGTGACAGGTCAATGAAAAAAAGGAAAATCCTCAACTACATGGGTTGACCCAATGGGCTTAAGGATATGTAAGATCTTGTGCCTTGCAGAGAATCAGAGAGTGTTTTGTTCAGTTGTAGATAGGGTCACTATGAGTTAGACCTGACTCAATGACACCTAACAACCACAACAAGTTTGTACTTACATTTTAGAATATTTATGTATTTGGCCTTTTGGCACTTTTCCAAATGTGTTATTTCTGGTTTGTCAATACTGAAATTACTTTGTAATCTAATTTTTAATGGAGAATCAAGCAATTGGGGAAAAAAATACTACAATCAAAAAAGAACCAAGGGACAGGTTACCCAACATTGACTTATATTCAAATCATAATTATGCAAGTAAATATCACCAGCCAGTCTTCCTAATAATCATTATTAGAATGCTACCCATCCTTTTTCTTGTCATTCTCCTGCATTTCCTCTCTTCTCATTCTTGCTGACACTTCCATTTTTCCATTATGTGAAAGCAAGAATCCATCAAGGAGGTGTTAATTGCTTAGATTTACTAATTTTCCCTCAGTTTTTGTACCTTGTGAAAGTTACCATGAACAGAGACACAATTCATACCCAAGATGGTGATTAGTATTTAAGACTTAAATATGATTTTAGTTTTATATTTGTGTCATTAAGAAGATAGACAGGAGCCCTTAAGAGGTCTTATAACAATACTGTACTGAATGCTTGCTTGCTTTCTACTTATTGCTTAAAAGTATGGTGTTAATTAAAATGTGTTAGATTCTTGTAGTCTTTCACATGGAAATATCACACTTTTGCTCACAGAATGCTTTTGTAATTGTAAATTTAAGTATTATTTTCAGAAACAAATGACAGTAAGTGTTATGTCTTTGTTATATGTGAAGTTTTCATATTGTTGAGAAGCTGTTATATTGAACCCTCAGTTTCTCAAGAGAGTTTGGCAAGGCATCCTATAAGATCGGTATAAAACTGAAAAATCTGTTCTACCAAGGTACACAATTCCTTTTATGCTCTTTGATGTAATAAGAATAGTCTAGGATGTCTACTGAAGAAGTTTTTTAAATGTTTAAGGAGATGGAAATGTTAACAATCCTGATTTCATAATTGCACATGGTACCTGTGAACTGAATTATCACTTGGTATCTCATAAATATGTATAATTAAAGTACTGATAAAAATGAAACTGTAATACTGATAAAAAAGAATGGTTTACATGCTGGAGTGAAAGCTATGAAACATTGACATAGGTATAAATATTGTATAAATCAAACTATGTTGTTGAGAAATAGTCTTCCTATTAAGCTAGAAAGTTTATGAAATGTTTTAACATAAATAAATAAATAAAATGCAATCATTTTTTAGCATTTCCTCTTGCTCATCTGATTGCCAACTCTCACACTGACCATTAGGCCAATGTACAGGTTATCTTTTCAGAGACTTTCCTTGAGTATATAGTATTGATGTATCAGAAAACCAGTTCTTGTGAAGTGTGGGCTAATATCTAAAGTGCTTGGCACATATTAGTTAATTAATATTATTAGTAATAGATGGAGCTACCATAACAATCCAGGACTGGCTGTATTCACAAGAGAAAAATCAATGGTAGTTTATTTCAACAGTCTTGTGAGTAACTATCACAACAGGTTGAATAGTCCAAATTCCTGTACACATTAGAATTTTAACATCTGAAAAAAATCATTAGCTGCAAAAACACTAAGATAGTATGAATTTCAAAAATTCACACTACCTTTTGTGTTTTTTGTTAGGGTCTTTAAACATCAGTGATAAATTCATGAATAAGATATAAAGTTTTAGTAACAGAAACAAACACAGGAGCACTCTGGATCACTAAATGTCAAGAATATTTTAAGTGGTTTATCAGTATTAAACTTTTTTCCCTTATAGACATACAATAGGAGGTGGAATTAGTGTTATAGAATTAGGTATAGTCACCCCTGAGAATACTGTAGTCTACAGTCCATCATCTGTTGACTGAAATCTTACAACCACTTACTATTGCCTTGTCCTCTGCATCAAATATAGTGACTCATTTTGAGATCTTTTTTTAAAAAAAGAAAATCTAATCATCTTTATCTTATGCTCAAATTGCTTTCTTTACCTTTTCCTTCTTTTTCTTTCCTTTAGTTTTCTTTTCTTTTCTTTTTTTTTTTTTTGTTGTTGTTTATTTTCTGTTTTCAGTTTGTGGGGCAAGGACATGCAGCACTTGGAGGTTGAATCCAGGGCCTGAGGCATGCTAGGTAAGTGCTCCACCACAGAGCTACATCACAATTCCATTTTTATTTTTTATTTTGAGACAGCCTGCAGTCATACCACGCTGGCATCTGATCCCATCAGATCTCAGAGCTGAATGGGTTCAGGCCTGGTTAGTACCTGTATAGGAGACTATATGGGAATATCAGGTGCTATAGGCTTGGGAGAAGAACCTGGAAGCCCACTCCTAAAAAAACATAAGGAATTGAAAACCCTACAAATATCAGAGATGCATTGACACTGTACTGGGTATGGCACAGTGTCAGGAGTGTTTCATCTGTTGTACATATAGTCAGTCTAAGTCAGACTGGATTCACGGGCATCTAACAAGAACAACAACATTTTGAGACAGTTTCTCACTAAATAGTGCAGACTGCCTCTGGCCTGGAATTTGTGGTCCTTCAGACTCAGCTCTCCAACTCTTAGATTATACACATGGGCCGTGGCTCCCAACTATGGTTGCCTATTTTAATTGGGTCCCCAATGTCATTGTTAGACGCTTTGAACTCTTGATAATTATGTGGCTCTGACTTACCTCTCTAGCACCATCTTCCCCTCCTCTTACCCTTTTCCTGTTTAACTAAACTTGGTCTTCTTGAGAATTTCCTGATGATTTTTGCTGCTTTTGTTTTGTCTTCCTTCCTCATATCATCACTAATCCTGTACATTGTTCTGGTCTTGCCTTAATGATCAAGGATTCTGAGATATTTTGTATGATCTCTCCTGGATGTGTCCTCAGCATTAGTATCTTCCCTTGTGATAACATTTTTCATGCAATTTTTACTATTTGTCAAAGTTTGCCTTTCAAGATAGCATATATGGTCTGGATGGCACAGAAACTGTCTCTACTGTGTTTCTTTGCATATCCAGCACTTACCTCTCATCCATGGTAGTCAATATTCTTTGAATGAATGATTCATTGTTATGTGTTGAAGAATGAAGGCCACAATTTAACTGACCACATTCTCAAAGGATCCCAGATATTCTACTTTCTTCTCTGACAATAATGAAATTCAGATACTTTTGCTGCTGTAAAACTATTTGCATCTATAATTAGCAGGGTATACCACCTCACTTCTCAAACCTCTTTCACTGAGACAAACATCCTGAAGGAGGAATGCATAGCAATTTCCAGCAAAATGCAGTGCAAAACAAAGAAAAATACAAAATCAACAGGAAGAGATTTACCTTAGGCAGCGGTTTGGTTGGTCTGCAGGGGAGTCCTCCAACAAAGTCAAAATTTGTTAAGAGTGTACAAGGGAATTGCAGATCTCACTAGGTTCACATGAGCCACATATCAGCTTTTGCCATTGTCTCAAATAATGCAGTGGGTCTCCCTGAATAGAGAAAAGAAACCAAATGCATGAAAATGAGAAAATTGTACCTTGAAAGAACCATAAAATTTCCTGAAAGAGTTGGAATAATATAGGCAAGACAATTCAAGTGTCTGCCTTTGGATACATCAGATTTTGTGGGACTCCTCTCAAGCTGGTCCAGACTCAGAGCTCCACACACACTCTCTGAGGACCCATGGGATTGGGTGAGTGCCTCCGAGTCAGGAACAACTCCGGGAGGTCTTCTGGAAACAGCTCTCAACTTTATTGTTACAGCTCTTAAGTATTATAGCTCACAAGGGCACTCTCTGCGATGCTGGATAGCTCAGCTCTGCCTGGAGAATTATGCTCACAGCCACCCTGAGAAGCCTCTGGAGAGAATACTCAGAGATTTATGCTCACAGCTACTCTGGCTCTTCAAATGTTAAGGCTCTCTTGGCTCTTCTCTCCCTGAAGGATGCTCTCGGTGGCGCTTCCTAAGACCTCTCCTATTGATGATGATCCGATGGAATGGGCACAAGACAGAGAGAGAGAGAGTGCCTGCCTACAGTGCTTATAAACCCTTATGGACCAATCAGAATCCTTGACATTTCTATGATGTTTGGGTCAACCAATCGGGGCTGGGATTTAGCTCAGTTGGTAGAGCGCTGTGCTGCAGTCTCTGAGGTCCCGAGTTCAATTCCCAGCACTGAAAAAATGGGAGAAGGATATGGCAACCCACTCCCAAGGCAAGCCCAAAACAATCTGCCATTGAAAACCCTATGAGGGACGCTATGAGTTGGACATGACTCGATGGCACCTAACAACGACAATCAGCACCTATGACTCAGCAAAAAATTTAAGAAGGGAGCAAGAAACTCAAGGAGGGACACACCCCAACTGCCGTGGGCAGGAGCCATCTTGCCTTGACTTCATGAACTCAAACTGTGTGTGCCACAGCGAGTCATTGTTTAGAGGGCATCTTGCCTTGACCTCCTGGCTTTAAGCCACGCATGCCACAGTAGTCATTACCAAGTTCTGGGCAGGCCTCAGGACTTGAAGTGGGCTAGAGATGCCTTGACCCAAGCCGACTCAGAGTCATGCCTCTTCCCTTCCTCTCTTTGCCTCATCCCTACAAGATTTATGTGTGCATATGTACATACTATAATTGATATGTTTTATAGATGGCATTCATACATATAAAGGAACAGTCTGGATAAACTTTCAAGTCTTATATCAGTAATTTCATGACCACCAATAATTATTAAAATTAGTCACTATAGAATTTAATGCCTTCTGTGACTGGTATGGAGACATTACTAATTCAGCTGTAAAGCATTACTCATCTTAATACAAGTAAATATTTTATTTCTAAATGAAGAAGTGGAGCTGCACAAAGGGAAACATTTCTCTAAATGCTACAGACTTATATCTGTTAGCAATACATGTATAAATACTCAATATGCATATGTGTGCTCATTAAGATTGTTAATAAATTATATAGCAAGTACTCTTAATGATGGAAGATAGTAAAATGCATTTGCACTTGCCCAGAAAAATCCTCAGTGATTGAATTTTGACAGTTCTTATTAACTAGAATATCCTGAAAGAGATGGCCACAGGTTTCTCACTGGCCCTATAATTCAAATAGTTTAATAGTATTTATAAAATTATCTTATCATCTGATCTTTTCATTTCATCAATTCCAAATAACAAATTCTCCTGTTTTTAGGCCATATAAGTTCATCTTCAAAGGCACAGAAAAGATAGGATTTTACTGTTGGTGTTAGGTGCCATCGAGTCGGTATCTGACTCATAGCAACCTTCACGGGGTTTTCAACGGCTGACTGTTTGGGGATTGCCTTGGGAGTGGATTGCCAGGCCCTTCTCCCATTTTTGCAGTGCTGGGAATTGAACCCAGGACCTCACCTCAGAGGCTGCAGAGCAGTGCTCTACCAACTGAGCTAAATCCCAGCATAGGACCTTATAGTACTTCTTACAAACATATCTCCACGTGCCTATCCGTTTGTGGTGCTGTAGGGGCTTGCATGTTGCTGTGATGCTGAAAGCTATGCCACTGGTATTCACATACCAGCCAGATCACCCATGGTAGACAGGTTTCAGCTGAGCTTCCAGACTAAGACAGAATAGGGAGTAGGACCCAGAAGCCTACTCCCAAACAATTTGCCATTGAAAACCACATAAGTAACAGAGAAGCACTGTCAAATGTGGTGCAGAAAAATGAGCCCCCCTAGGCGAGAAGGCATTGAAAAGATGACTGGGGAAGAGTTGCCTTCTCCATGTTGAGTTGACCTTAATAGTGGGAATGGAATAAAGCCCCTGGGACTTCTAGTGGCTGACGTGGCATGACTCAAAATGAGAAGAAACACAGTGGCTGCAACAACACACATAAAAAGATCATGTGCAAAATTGCTAGAACTAGTCCATTTTAGCTACTGATGCCTATAGTGTTGATGTTTATGTGCTCCCTTTCACGTTTAATAATTTCTAATATTTCTAATAATTTCTAATACTATACACATTCTGCATTCCAATTATTAATAAATGTTTAAGTTCTTTCTTATTTTGAGATGTGCCATATCAGCAAATGGATGTCCCAGGGGCTTTACTCCATTCCCATCATTAAGGTCAACTCGACTTTGAGGAGGTAATTCTTCCCCAATTATTTTTTGAGTGCCTTCCAACTGGGGGGCTCATTTCCTGGCACTAGATCTGTCAGTCAGTTTGTCTTACTGTAGGGTCTTGTGTGTTGCTGTCATGCTAAAAGATATGCCACTAGTATTTCAGATAAACCAGCTGTCTCATTCATAATAGACAGGTTTCAACTGACCTTACAGACTAAGACAGACCAGGGAAACCACTCCCAAAATAATTAGCCATGGAAAACCCTATGAATAGCAGAGAAATACTGTATCATTACTTCTGTGAAAAGGAGACCACAGAGAAAAGTCACCTCTCAGTTGCCACTGTTCTTGATACTATTCTTGAATATCTTACATAGCACAGGTGACTCACATGCAGATCATCAGCTTTTCACTAGATGAAAGCACTTTGTCAAACACACTCTTGTAAACATGAGATAATTAAAATTTGCTTTATCATAGGCCACCAGCCTACTGCTTATTAAGTATATTTATTTTGCACAACCCAAGTTATATTTTAACATCTTGGTTAATTTCTTCTTGGATATAAGAACAAGTAATGACAGAAAGGAAAGCAATTTGAAAGGAAGCATTGATTTTGTCAGAATGTCTAAGAAATGGATTTCAGTTCTCCTGCTGCTACAGCTGAGCTCTTACTTCAGCCCTGGGAGTTGTGGAAAGGTGCTGGTGTGGCCAGTGGAATACAGTCATTGGATGAATTTAAAGATAATACTAGATGAACTTGTACAGAGAAGTCATGAGGTGACTGTTCTGAGACCATCATCTGCCATTTTTATTGATATCAACAAACCATCTGGTATTAAATTTGAAACTTTTCCTTCATCTGTCAATCAAGAAGAACTGGAGGATTTTTTCACCCACTTTGTCAATGTGTGGACAAATGTGCCCAGACATACATGCTTGTCGTATTTTCCATTACTGGAGAAACTGATGATGGAATATTCTAATCATTGTGAAAACATTTGTAAACAAATAGTTTTAAACGAGAAACTTATGACAAAACTACGAGAATCAAGGTTTGACGTCCTTCTTGCAGATGCTGTTGGTCCCTGTGGTGAGCTGGTAGCTGAACTACTTGGAATACCTTTTATGTACAGTCTCCGCTTCACTCCTGGCTACACTATAGAAAAATATAGTGGGGGGCTTCTGTTCCCTCCTTCTTATGTGCCAATTATTTTGTCAAGATTAAGTGGTCAAATGACATTCATGGAGAGGGTACAAAATATGATATGCATGGTTTATTTTGACTTTTGGTTCGAGTTCTTTAATAATAAGAAATGGGACCAGCTTTACAGTGAAATTTTAGGTAAGTCATGTTTTGTAATGGTAGACTGAGGTTCTAATTTTTATGTCCCTTTGAAGGTATTTTGTATGCATATAAAATAAGAAGAATTGGTCTTTTATAGGTGAAATTATTAAGTGAAATACAAAATTAGATGCCAATTTCAGAAAGACTGTAGAAAAGCTTATGTTATAGGGTCTGATAGAACCCAGTGGTCCCTGATATAGGATGTTCCAGGAAGTCCTTCAACCTCAAGGTCACTGGACACTTTTCTATTATCCTGAGGGATGTAGATGTGCAGATTATAGAGTAACTTATGTTTGTAGTATAACTATTTATGCAGCATTGTAGAAATTGTTTTTTCTTGTGTAGATCAGTTTATTTAAAATTAAAATATTTTTGTCCTTATTTCCCAAGGAATTCCCTTAGCCTTGAATGATAGTGTTTTATCACCAACTCAAAAATCTATAACCTGTGGTATCTAATAATTCCACATTCCTTCATTAAATCCTTTCCAGTCATCCATTTTAAGGAAGGGCCCAAAATCTGTTGAAGTGTGGATATATATTTAATTATTCTCTATTATTTTTAGTCATATTTCTCCACTAACAATATACCACAACTAAGGGTCAACACAAATTTCTGTGCCTATAATTTCTGAAAAATTTTCATGTGATACTTGCAAATATTTCTATATAATAAACATTGTTAAGCTCCTAATATGAATCAAAAGCTAAAATAGGTAGCTAAAATTTAGCCACAGTCATAAAACTCACAGTTCATTTGGACAACCAAAGATCAAGGACATCTTGTTACACTGTAGAAACTAGACTGAGAACTTCTAGGAAAGTTATTGCTATGATTATGGTAAGATTACTTTACTCTAGAGCTAGAAACATTGCTTATATTCACATATGCTACTGTAGAGAGAAGCTTTAGAGAGAAAAGGAATGCATGCTTAATTGTATGGTGGCTTATTTTAATGACTATCATCTTTTAATATATGGAGATAATATCACAGATATAGTCCCTTCTCAGTTTGCCTTTCATACACACACAAACACAAACTCACAGATATATGTGAAGCACAAATATATTACACATATAAATTATATTATATGTTTGTTTTGCCTATGCACAGCACTTTACATGTCATTTTCTACAAATTATTCCAACATGTTTCAGAAAATATAAATATTTATATGACAAATATGTCATTTTTATTTCTTCTCCCATACACACACACTTTTCCATTTAGGAAAACCAACTACGTTGCGTGAGACAATGGGGAAAGCAGAAATGTGGCTTATTCGATCCTATTGGGATTTGGAATTTCCTCGCCCAACCTTACCAAATGTTGAGTTTGTGGGAGGACTCCACTGCAAGCCTGCTAAACCTCTCCCTAAGGTAAATACACTCCTTTATCTATGTTTTGTTTGGTTTGATTTTATCTTCAGTGAAAATACTTCTACACCATTCATCTAGCATTTTTACCCACAGTGAGACAGATACAGGAAGTATGATGGAATCAGAAAATCAAATTTTTATGCCATCATGAATTTCTGCATTTCATTATAACTAGAGGATACCACAAGAAGTGTGATAAATATTCAGAACTCAGTCAGTTAAATTAGACCCTTCATAATTGAGTACATAAAAAGTTTTACTCATTCATTCAAGAAGTATAAATTGATTCACACCCTAGAAGTGTTGGGTGTGCGATGAAACAATATAGACCCAATTTCTGCCCTAACCCCACAATTTATTGTACAATTGGAAAGACAGGCTATAACCAATAAAAACTGTGAAAAATGCATTTTAAAGGAAGGACTACAATGCAACCAGAACATGCACTGGGAATCATACAAAGTATTGTAGAATCAGTATTAACAAAATGAGATATGAACAATGCACAAGAATAACTCAAAGTATGAGGACCAAGAAAGACATAAAAAAGCAGCTAGAATAATAAGATAAATTTACCAACAACTACAATTTTAATTTCTTAGGTACGCTTAATAAAATGGGTACCTTTGCTAGGGATGTAATTTGGAACCTGAGAAGAAAGAGTTTAAAATATTAATGAAGCCAGGAGAGGTGGCACATGCCTGTAATCCCAGCAACTCAGAAGGTGGAGGCAGGAGGATTGCAAGTATGAGACCAGAGGTACCCTGCATAATTTAGCAAGACATTGTCTCAAAAAAAGTAAAAAAATGGGCTGAGGGTGCATCTCAGTAGTATAGCACTTACAAAGCATGCAAGGGCCAAGCCCTGGGTTCAACCTCCAGTACTGCAAAAAATAAATATATATATATGTATAATGATAATTATTATAATTATCATTATCATCATTATTATTAATTATTAATATTATAAATTGATATTATAATATTATGTTATATTAATAAATATAATATATTAATAATATAATATTACATTTATATTATATTATATTATAAATATCATAAATTAATATTATAAATAATTTAAAATAAATATTATAAATAATAATAATAATTATTATTATTATTATTATTAATAATATGGGAACATCAGGAAGCCAGAGAAGATTTGAACTATAGAGAGATATGATCAGAGTTCAAATAAATAAATAATCTTCAAAATGCAGTCACTGAATTTTATTGCAGAGGGGAAAGACTGTGGAAAAGCTATGACTTCTAATCTGGTCAGATCTCAGAAGTTAAGCAGGGTGGGGCCTGTTAGTACTTGGGTTGGAGACCACCTGTGAACACCAAGTTCTGTAGGCTTGGAAGAAGGAGCTAGCAACCCACTCCGCCACAATAAAACAATAAGTTATTGAAAACCCTATGAATAGCAGAGAAGCTCTGACAATAATGTTTCTCCTGTTGTGTATAGGGTCACTATGAGTTGGACATTGACTCAACGACACCTAACAATAACAACAATAAGGCCACAGAATATGGAACCTGGTCTACAATATTCAGAGTTTACTGTATCTATTCATATAATAAGAGTACCAACCTCATATTGAGTTTTATGGGCAAAAGAGTTATCCTTTTGACTGCCATCAGGGCACAAATGTCCCATGAAGTTTCATAGAAATACCAGAGGGATACACTTCCATTAAATATGCAGAGAGAACAAAAACTATTTATACAATGTGCAGTGTTGCATTGCATAAGAATTATTTTATACCTTATCACACATACACTATGTTATTGTATCTAACTGATTTTTCCACATGTCATTGTTTATGTATTTTCAAATGAATTTTTTGATGGCTATATGTCAATTTTTCTTAGCTGGTTACACATTTTTTCTTATGAAAATCTTTTTTCTTTGAAATGATGCACATCACTAATTACATAGTAATTTTACTCATACTATGCATTCCAATTATTTTGCTAGTCATGTTCTTATTTTGTCCACTATAATGAAGAGTTTCTGGGAAAAATACTTATTGTCACATATTTTAATTTGAAGTTAGTAGTCAAAGTTAAAAACTGATAATATTCTTTTTTAAAAAACTCATTGCACTAAGTCACTGATCCAGAAATAATGTTGAATATCCATGTTATTTCCACATTTGTTGCCATTATTATTTGTCAGAGGTGTGGTCACTGTGACAAAATACCTGACAGAAAAATATTTAAAAGAGGAATAACTTATTTTACTTCACAAATTTAAGAGTTTCTGTCCATAGGCCCTGGCTCTACTGAGTTTTTGCTCATGGTTAGGCAGAACATAATGGCAGTAAGAACATGTGGTAGAGACTATTCACAACGTGACAGACAGGAAACAGAGATAGAGGAACCTGAGAGAAAATACAGCCAATTGGACAAACCCTTAGTGACCTACTTCCAGCTAGATCCCACCTTCTAAAGCTTACAGAACCTACAAAAATAGTGCCACCACCTGAAACCCAGGCCTTCACCAATGAGACTGTTGGGGATATTTCATATCCAAGCCATAACAACTACTATTAATTATCTAGTATGTGCTAGACACTTTAGATATAATCTTCCTCAATAGGAACTGGTATCTCAACTGTTTAAGATGATAGTCTCTGGCCGGGTGTGGTGGCGCACGCCTGTAATCCCAGCGGCTCCGGAGGTGGAGGCGGGAGGATCGCAAATTCGAGACCAGAGGCAGTCTGCGTAACTTAGAGAGACCCTGTCTCAAAAAGTAAAAAAAAAAAAAAAAAAATGGACTGAGGTGCAGCTCAGTGGTCCAGCACTTGCAGAGCATGCAGGCGCGAGGCCCTGGGTTCAACCCCCAGTACCGCAAAAAAAAAAAAAAAAAAAAAAAAAAAAAAAAAAAAAAAAAAAAAAAAAAAAAAAAAAAAAAAAAAAAAAAAAAAAAAAAAAAAAAAAAAAAAAAGATGATAGTCTCAAGCAAATCAAAGAGAAAAGAAGTCCAACAGGTTCATTTAAAAATAAATGCATAAATTTAGGCAATAAGATAGTCAAAATGAAAGGATACAGTTTTATTTCAAGTGTGCAGTTTCTTCACCAGTGTTCTATCTTAAAAGGAAGAGTATTTCTCAATATATGAATGTGTGAATCCAACAATGTTTATAACTCTTGCTCCAGCATTTAAATCATTCCTCACTGGGAGCTCAGACGCTCAGGTACAAAAAGAATGGTTTAGTTTGTTGGGGCAAGTGTTTTATGATATATGGAAAGCCTATAGGGCACCTCAGTACAGCTTCCTTGAGTAATATGGTCTTGGTATCATAGCTGCCTGATGGATTGGGAACACTGCATTTAAATGCCTTGTAATTCCTAGCACTTGTCTTTGAAAACAACCATTAGATTTGCATTACAAAAGATGAATTCTGTCAGGATATAGGATCATGTTCCTAGTAAAGGAAGCCAAGTACCTAAAATATTATAAATTAACATCAGACTTTTAAGATATATATAGAATACCTGCTTTCTTTACTGATGTATCATATGATCTAAGAGTTTCTTTTTTCTACCTTTTTATTAG
>VMDO01013560.1:35233-57848 GCA_007922755.1 Pedetes capensis
ATATGTATTTTTATATACATTTATATATATTTATATATAACATATTTGAAAGATTTATCATTTCTAATAAAGGGAAAATGACAGTGTTATGAGGAATGGGAAAAAGAAGAGGAGGAGTATGAGGAAGAAGACAAGGAAAATAATAAATAGCAATATTATTGTTGTTGTTAGGTGCCATCAAGTCAAGTCTGATTCATAGTGATGTTATGTACAGCAGATCAAAACACTTAGCAATTCTGTGCCAGACACATGATCTTATTTATGTTTAAGTCCATTGTTGCAGTCACTGTATCAATCCATCTAGTGAAGGGTTTTCCTGTTTTGCATTGACCTGCCACTCTCCCAAACATCATGTCTTTCTCCAGGGATTGATCTCACCTGACTACATGTCTAAAATATATAAGATGAAGTCTGGCCATCTTTGCTTCCAAGGAGCACTGTGGTTGCACTTCTTCTAGGACAGGTCTGTTGGTTCTTTTAGCAGTCTGTGGTTTTTCAATAGACACCTCCAGCACCATAATTCAAAAGCATCAATTATTTTCCTGTCTCCCTTGTTCAATGTCCAGCTTTCACAACCATATGATGCCACTGAAAATACCATGGCATGAGTCAGACGCACCTTCGTCTTCAATGTGACATATTTACTTTTCAATACTCTAAAGAGATCTTTTGCCATAGCTTTTTTAGAGCAATGCATCTTCCGATTACCTTGACTGCTACTTCCACAGTTGTTGATTACAGAGCCAAGCAAAGCAAAATCTTGGACAACCTCAATCTTTTCCCCATTTACTATGAAGTTCCATACTGACCGAGTTCAAAGAATTTTGTTTTGTTGATGTTCAGTCACAACCCATTTTGTAGGCTATGATCTTTGATCTTCATCAGTAAATGATTTAAATCCTCCTCACTCTCAGCAAGCAGAGTTGTGTCATCTGCATAATGCAGATTGTTAATGAGTCTTCCTCCAATCCTGATGCCACATTCTTCCTCATAAAGTCCAGCTTCTCAGATTATTTGCTCAGCATATAAATTGAAGAGATATGGTGAAAGGATACAGCCATGACACACACCTTTCTCAACTTTAAACCAGGCAGTGTTTCCTTGTTCTATTGGAGCAACTGCCTCCTGGTTCCTGTACAGATTCCTCATGAGTACAATTAGGTGCTCTGATATTCCCATTTTTCGAAGTGTTATCCATAATTTGTTATGATCCATACAGTCAAATGCCACTGTGTAGTCAATAAAACACAGATAGACATCTTTCTGATATTCTCTGCTTTTGGTTAATATCCACCTGACATCAGCATTGATGTCCCTGGTTCCCCACCCTCTTCTGAATCCCGCTTGATTCTCTGATAATTCCCTGTCTATATTCTGCTGCATTCACTTTTGAATAATTAGTAATAGCATCTGTGATTATTAACTTGTGTTAACAAGATCTAAATCCAAGTAGATGGAAACAAAGGGGAAAATAAGATAAAATAAAATGACATTCTTTTTGAGGATGAAAAATGAATATAAATGAGGACTTAAAATTTTAAACATGTCATATAATATTCATTGACTATAAAATTTTAGTTTCAAAGAAAATATTTGGAAGATTTGTTGTGCAACAATGTGAATATACATACTATTAATGGTAAAGCTAAATATGGTTAAGATGGTAAATTTCATCTATGTATATTTTTCCACCACTACTCCTTTAAGAATTACTGATAACACATGATTTTCTCTCCTTAACTTTTTGTAACAATCCTTTCAATAGTGTTTATTTGCTATTGGTCTTTTGTAAAACAGAAAATTCTTTCTTCACAGGACATAGAAGACTTTGTCCAGAGCTCTGGTGAAAATGGCATTGTGGTGTTTTCTCTGGGGTCAATGGTCCCTAATATAACAGAAGAAAAGGCCAATGTGATTGCATCAGCCCTTGCACAGATTCCACAAAAGGTTAGATAAAATGCCTTAATGGCAAACTACTGAATGAGTCTTAAAATCTGTAAAGGGTCTGATTTTATATCTGTAAATGGTCTTGGGGCTAGGGTTTAGCTCAATTGGTAGAGTACTATCCTGCACTAAGGACCTGGGTTCTATCCCCAGCACCTCAAAAATGGGAGCAGGATATGGCAATCCACTCCTGAAGAAATCCCAAAACAATTAGCCATTGAGAACCTTATGAGGGTTGCTATGAGTTGTACCTGACTCTATGGCACCCTACAACAGCAACAATGGTAGACAACTACTGGAAGAGGTTTAAAATCTGTGAAGGGTTTGATCATAGTAATTTCTTGTGTGAAAAGTAAACTTTTATGACAGCTCTAATTTCTTACCCAGTTTAAAAACCAAGATATACATGATAAAATAGCGCATAAGGTGATCTGGATTGACAATAACTTTGACATGAACATTATGATCACAAAGAAACACAATCAACAGCCACAGTGTGAAAATTTGATATTATTATGAAATTGTGAGAGAACACATAATTCATGAACTTCTTCCCAGTCATTTGCCCTTTTTCCTTGTTGGCTTGTTTGAGGACACTGTGTACATTGAACATGTTTCAAAAAGGAGTTAAATTATAACTGCACTACCATAAAAACATTAAGTAGGTATTGGAAAATATTTGAAATGTATCAGGAAATTCCCAAGAAATCCTTGCCTCTTCATTTATCCTAATTTTGGAATAGGGTTATTTAATGTACATCTAAGGCGGCTCACCAGGACAGACAAAGCTTACTAATTTTCCTTCCACATACACACTCGGTCAAGTTAATTAAGAGCAAAAGAACAACCAGCCTGCCCTTTTGGACTGGATACTGCCAATATCTGAAGCAGGAAGATGTAAGAGAAAGGGTGGAAATGGCTGTGGACCTCCCAATGAATCCTCTGCATTATAAAATATGACCCATAGGACCCTGCTTCTATCTCATCAGATAAAATCTCCTCCCAAATGAAGAAGGAAAAGGGAAACAAGAATGAGTCAAACAGAAACAAACCTAAGGTGGGAATAGGGTCTGATGTCCTATTTCAGAAAGTAGATTCAAAACTAATTTTCTATAAATACAACTTTAATCTTTGAGTACTTGTGAGCTAACTACTTTTGCTTTTCTACATCAACAACATCTACAACAATAACAACAAACATCAGATATAGTCTTCTGGAATCAATTATGAGATCTTATTTTACTAAAAATCTGAAATCACTTTTCATTTTCACACAGCAAATGGATATTAACCATGTGAAAATGATGCTCTTCTCCATGAGGATTGTTTGGGCTTCTGAAATCAGTGCCTGATCTTGGGAGTAGGCATGGAAATGGTTTGGCTATATCAGCCCACATTAATCTTGCCATGTGTGGTTTACAGTTCACTGTAGAAGTGTAAACAGTTGAAAAAATCATTAAAATCTTGGGGGTTTTGAACAGCCATATTACTTATGAACTGCACACCTGTATTTCCTACATGTAAAGAACTTCCCATTTTAGCCATAGTGAGAATACTGTGGATTCTGTTGAAAATGTCACTTAGAGGTTTTTTTGGGAGTATCACAATAGAATTATGACTACATAACCATGTTTAAAATATTTTCATTTATCACTTTTCTTGTTAGTGTAAGTCACTCCATGTGAAAATGATGACTACATTCAACCTGATTGCATATAAAAATAAGTACAAGAAATATAAGTATAGGAAATGTGGGTATGCTGTTTCTCTTGGCCTTTTAATGATTCTCATTATGTAACCTCCCTTGTCCTCATTTCCTCATCTGTCCTATGAAAGTCATTTATCTAAGCGTCTCTGTTCTAAAATGCTATATTTTAAACTTTGACTCTTAAGAGTGCAGTGTTGTCTTTCTTAACAGGTTCTGTGGAGATTTGATGGCAAGAAACCAGATACTTTAGGACCCAATACTCAGCTATACACATGGATTCCCCAGAATGACCTCCTTGGTAAGACTCTGGAGAAGAAATATTGAAAATATGAGAAATAGTTAGTACTATTGATGATAGTAAAACAAGGCAAAAAAAAACCTTATTGAACATTTAATATAGGAAAACACAAACATAAAACCATATGTTTTATTTATATGTATTTTTCAGTCCCTAGAGAAATAAACTGTAACCTTTGGCATTTTTACACAGTCACTTACTTTATGTTCAAAAACAAAGTATCTTTATTTCCCATGTAGTTAACATTCACAGAGAATTTTCTATAATTACTTGAGTTTTCTCTCTGTCCCCTAACTCAATCATTATATCTCTTCTTTCCTCTAAAGTAGGGGTATACCAAATGCCACTGAATAAAACACCTCTACTTTACAATGAATGACTCTGTCTTTTCTTTGGAAAAAATTTACATTATTTTTCTTGAAGTGATGACACTCTTTTCTGGTTCCGGCATGACTCTTTGCTGCCTTGAACAACCTTCATATCGGACATAGTGAACACACTATTTCTTTAGGAGAACACAATCTAATATAAATATGGTCTTTCTTTAGTACTGATTTCTTTCACACATTATGTGCTCTTTCTGTTTGTTCAACTGATAATCATATGCTCATTGTTCAAGTCTGAAGTCACACACCATTTCTACCATGTAGATTTCATTTATATCCAATGGATTTAGGTGATTCTTGTTCTGATATATGAAAGCAATTTAAATGCATTTAAAATGGTACAATAATCTTTATTTAGAAAAGACTGTCCCTTTCATTCCTCACATTATGCATTTTTGTCTTAAAACATATTATTAATACTCTCACTGAAATTCACTTAATCTTAGGTCATCCAAAAGCCAAAGCTTTTATCACTCACGGTGGAGCCAATGGTATCTATGAGGCGATCTCTCATGGAGTCCCTATGGTGGGCATTCCTTTGTTTGGAGAACAACATGATAACATTGCTCACATGGTGGCCAAAGGAGCAGCTGTTGGATTGGACTTCAAAACAATATCAAGTACAGATTTGATCAATGCACTGAAGACAGTCATTAACAATCCTTTGTGAGTATAATCTTTTTGAATGGAATCTGAGGATCAAACCCAGGGCCTTACACATGCTAGACAAACACTCTACTACCAACCTAAATCTCCAGCCCTTTTTTCATTCGTTTCATTTTGTTACTTCATAGTATTTATAAATTCTCACATGAAGGGCAAGAGGACAGCAGTCTGTTGTTAAATTGACTGAATAAATTAGAGCTATCATAATGGTTTATCTATCACATAGGAAATTACCACAATCAGGCCATTACAGAGACTCTTTCAGTAATTGTCCAACATTAAAGTATTTTATCTAAAATTTGTGGATCTGCTTGAGGGCTGATTTAATTACATAAAAATAACAAGTACAGTGTTAGTTCATATTAGAAGACATCACCAATAACTCATCCTGAGTGTCATAAATTTTTGTTTTGTTATTCGTTTTTTGGGTGTTCATTTTTGTTTAGTGTTTTGTTTGGTTTCCCTTGTTTTGTTGAGGCAAGGTCTTAATATGTGGCAAAAGCTAGCCTTGAACTTCTGATACTTCTGTTTCAGCTTCCAGTGTGCTGAGATTACATGTATGCACCATCACACTCAGGAAGTTTTTTTCAGTGGTCTTAGTGGAAAATTTTCTCAGAGTTTTAGAGATAGTGCAAAATTTTACAATAGCCTACAAGTAGAATGAGAGAAATTACTGAGAAGGTAAGAGAAGGATATAAGGAGGCATTAGAACAACATTGAGGCAAAGAAACATGAATGTCACAATTGGACTGACTAGCTTTCAACACAGTTATGGCTTTCTTTCATTATGAGAGCTCATTACATGCTATTTTAAAAATAACATATTGTGTGTATTTGTTGTTGTTGTTGTTGTTGTTGTTGTTGTTAGGTGCCCTCAAGTCAGCTCCGACTCATAGTGACCCTCATAGAGTTTTCAGTTGTTGCTTGCTTCAAGATTGCTTTGGGAGTGGAATGCTACGTCCTTCTCCCATTTTTGCAGTGCTGGGGATCAACTCTGATCCTCAGGGAGGGCAGAGAAGCACTCTACCAACTGAGCTAAACATATACAAAATGATATTCTAGGATACTTGTGAATAATTAAAATCTTAGTACAATGAAGCAAATAAACATATCCATCTTCTCAGTTACTCTTTTTTTTAAACTTCTGAAATAGTTTATGTTGTTAACTAGCAAAAATACAAATAAATTCCATTAGAGTTATTCCATTAAATTTTCTAATGCTAATATTTTTATTCCATCATTGGTAAAAGCCAAAGAGATAAAACTTTTGAATTTACCTAATTAATACTATTGGAAATGAAAATGCTTCATGAGGGTGTGTATATTTTTAGGTTTAAGGTTGTGATGATTTTGTCTTATTTGGAACAATTATAAAATCCAAAAATTGCCTTGAAAGAGATAAATTGTCAAATTGCTGTTCAATAGCCAAAATATCTGAAACAAAAATATTTGTTTTCTAAATTATTTCTGTATGTACATTAATTTCAATTGTGCTATTACCATTTCATGCTTAGTATAAGTAATATGTTCTATGTATTTTCCCCCTTTCATAGTGGTTCCAAATGAAAATGAAGCATTTTGTTTGGAAGTGTATTGTCATTAATACTACAACAGATACATTTTTAAAGCACTATTATTTTAATTGCAGTATAGTATTAGTCATCCTAAGGAGCACCTTATGAGGCATGTTTTCTTTTTCTTTTTTCTTTTTTGAAAAAATATTTTTCCTATGCTGACTTAAAGTAAAATGTGGCTCTTGTATAAATATATTTCTAGATTTAAAAAAATTTTTTGTGTAGTACTGGGGGGTTAAACCCAGGGGCTCACACATGCTTTTGTAAACTCTCTAACATTAAGCCATATACCGTGTCCACTTTTTTTCTTTTACTTTTTATTTTTAGACAGGGTCTGGCTAAATTACACAGGCTGCCTCGAACTTCAAACTTGCATTCCTCCTGCCTCCATCTCCTGAGTCACTGGGATTACAGGCATGTACCATCATGCCCATATGTTTTTAATTTTTAACAGATACAAAACTGATACTGAAAAATGGATATAACTTCTTAATTATAAGATAGATATTGGACTTTTAAGGCATGACACATTGTACTAGTTTTCAGTGTGCCATGTAACTTTTTCATTATAGTCCTTACCTATTAAAATCACAAAAATATATTAAGATTCGTATCTGTCTGAAAAACATCATCTTCCCACTGCACTTTAGAAAAATAGGAAGAGAAGTTGTCTTCATTACTATTACTACTGCACTTTAGACTTTAGGCTTGGTAAGCTATGTCCCTATACGCACTCTTTCTTTTTCTTATCCACTGGTCTGTAATCATTTGAACACTAGAATCAAATGTGCATGCAATACCTCAATATACAATATTGAATGTTCTCCATGTTCTAAAACCATAGTACTAAGAAGAAAGACAAGAACAATAATAATAGTAAACATGTATTGAGAGTCTCTATGATAAGAATAACTCAAAGTATTCTACAGATGAATACATTACTGCCCACATTAATCAGAGAAGAAAGCTACTATTCCTATTTGTTCCATTTAATAACAGCTAGAAACAGAGAAATTTATAAACGGGGCAACAAATGGCAGAGGCAGTCAAACCACTTTCATAGTTGTGATCATTAAACACTGATAAAAAAAATCTCAGTACAAGTTCCAGGTCAAAATTAACTCTTTATCAAATTTGCCCAGATACGTACCTGAACTTTGACATGGATTTGTTTTCTATTTCTAAATTGTGATACTGTTCTGAACTTTGTATACTAGGTGGATTAGTTAATTACTGAATGACTCAAATTCTATTCCCTCAAGTGATAGCTCTTATTGTTTTTATTCAGTTTGGTTTTGGGGCTTAACTGATTCCAATCTCTAGTTTAGAAATATTTATGCTCAATTAGCCTTTGTCTTTTCATGTTGAAATGTGGTGTGTTCAAGAAATTCTTTGCTATATACTAAGATATCTACAATGATTACTGAATAAAATAATTTATTTTTCTTGGTCTAATTTACATGTCCATCTTTATAATCTTCACAAAAATTTTCATATCTGCTTTTTGAATTCAATAAGTAAGTTGATGTTTATTTGATTTTCCTTTAGATATAAGGAGAATGCTATATGGCTATCAACCATTCACCATGATCAACCTATGAGACCTCTGGATCGAGCAGTCTTCTGGATCGAGTTTGTCATGCGCCACAAAGGGGCCAAGCACCTGCGGTCACTTGCCCACAACCTCACCTGGTTCCAATACCACTCTTTGGATGTGATTGGATTCCTACTGGCTTGTGTGGCAGTCGTTATTTTCCTTGTCATAAAATGTTGCTTGTTTGTTTGTCAAAAACTTGTAAAGATAAGAAAGAAGGAAAAGGAGGCGTAGAAGTCTTTGAGGTTTTATCTAAGGGTATGATAGATCAAACTATTCATTTTGAACACTCTGGATTAAAGTGTGGCAAGTTTATCCTCCCTGTTTTACAAGACCTTTGATGTCCTCATTTAACCCTGTATTTTATTGCTGGTTAAACATTAAGAAATGTACTATTCTAATTCTAGAATTCTTCAAATAATTCTAATTTACTGCTTAATTATGTATATTATCATAACTGAAAAAAAATTGACTCATGGAAATTTGAGCCTATTAATTTGAGAAGAATAGGAAGCCTAAAGTTTTTACTGTGCATTTTCAGAAACATCTTGTATTTGAATAAGATGGAATAACATAGACACACATAGAGTTTGTGTGTCTGCCAAAGAAAATCAGAGCCATATCTTTGTTAAATGTGGCAAAACAGACTTTACTCACACTCCTGAAATAGAAGAGAATTGTTGTTGTTATGTACTGTTGAGTCAAGTCCAACTCACAGCGACCCTGTATACAATAGAATGAAACACTCTTTAACATTGTGCCATGCCTGGCACTATGTCAGTGCTTCTCTGCTATTCATAGGGTTTTCAATGGCTGATTGTTTTGGAAGTGTGTTACCAGGTCCTTCACCCATTTTGCAGTGTTGAGGATCGAACCCGCGGCCTCAGAAAAAGCAGAGCAGCACTCTATCAACCAAGATAATCCCCAGCCCTACAGAGGAGAGACACTTCTATAATCTGAGTCTCAATTTCTATGTGTAATTAAATTCCTCAGTATAATCTCAGCTCAATTCCTATGTAGAAAAAAGTGGCTAAAGTTGTTATGGAAATAACAAAGGAGTAAGAGAAAGTGACAAGGGGAAACAAAGAGGGCTATTGGACTATATGAAAGTAGAAAATTACAAAAGAAGTAGAAAATTAGTGAAAATGGCCTAGCAAGTGGAGTTGTTGTTAGATGCCATCAAGTCAGCATTAGACTCATAGTGACCTTCATAGGGTTTTCAATGGCTGGCTGTTTCAGGATTGCCTTGGGAATGGATTGCCAGGTCCTTCTCCCATTTTTGTGGTGCTGGGAATTGAACTCAGGACCTCAGAGATGGAGGCACAGCACTCTACCAACTGAGCAAAATTCCAGCCTACAAGTGGAGTTAGATAATGTATATTTGGGAGCTTCAGAGAATCACATTTTCACGTGCAAGAGTAAGCATAGACATCACCATTCCCTGAAAAGACAAAATTTATGATTAGTGTGGGTACAGCCTGGGTAAATTTGGTTAAATCTCTTAGTGGAGTGTTGTGTCAATCCTTTTTGCTACGTGAGAGTTAATGTGTACACCCCTCTTGAAATACAACATACCTCCATATGGGATTTTTCTTTGTTTAACAAATTCTGGATGGTTCTTACACATTTCCTAACTAAAACTAGGCAACCTGAAAGAATATTTGTTTAGAAAGGCAAATAATTACTCTGGTACCATAGTGCACACTTTGTCATCCCACCTACTCAGGAGGCTGAGGCAGGAGGATCAAGTTTGAGGGAATGCAACTTTGGAAAACCCTGTCTCAAAACTAAAACATGAAGAAGAGGCTGGAGGTAAAGCTCAGTAGTAGAGCACTTGTGAAGTTTTTATGAGGCTCTGGGTTCAATCTCCCAGGGCAAAGAATAAAAATAAAAAGACAAAATACCTTTTTCCATATGGGGTTTTAGATATTCTTGTTACCGTTTTTGCTTTATTGAATCATCATATACAATTGAATAGTAAAATATAATACAAAAAACTATGTTCTTTTAGTTCAGAGTGATAGCTAGGACCGTATAAATTTAGCTCAGTCCCTCCAGAGTATAGTGTTAGACTTCCCTCTTCTTGCAACAAAATCTCTCTTTTCTTAACAATGTCTTGTCTCAACAAATACTGCTAGTTGGTTCATTACCTGGGATACAGAAAATGAAAACCAGAAATTAATGTTATCTTTGTCTATATTCTTGCCTCACAACACATTAAAAATAAATTGAAGCTGAATAAAGACTCAACTGTTGTATTCAGCAATTTTTAAAGCCTACACTGAAGACAGCACTTTGAATGGCAAAAAGAAGTATCTGCAACTTGACTTTAAATACCCACAGTCATAGTCTTTGGGCTCAGAAAACAGTTTGCAAAGTAAACCATAAAGAACAAAGAAACTGATTAAAAGCAACTCTTCTGTCTGGCAAAGCATGTTTAAATAGTTGGATGGAAAAAAGACCTAATTATTCAGTTTTAATATAGTGAAAGATATGAAGACCACTCCTGTACATAAAAAATTAATAATAATTGTAAACAAAACTAATTGTAATAATCATGAGGAGAACTTAGACAATAATGATTTGCTTTTGTTAAACTTTGAGCCTATAATCACACCACTAAATTTCCAAAATCAAATAAAGAGTAAAGTACAAGAAGGAAAAATATTAATGCATTGTTGTTGTTGTTGTTGTTGTGGTTGTGGTTTATGTTGTTAACTAAATAAAAATATGAAAATGTACCAAGGATTGTCCTATTTATTAATCTGATTACCTCTCTTATTATGTTTATGATCTATTTAGGTCTTTTGTTTCTTTGTTTGTTTACATACTTCATGTATCTTCTCTTATGAAGTTTTTCTACTCAGTTCTATTTTGGAGTAGAGAAGTAAGAACAATTTTGTTATTGCTAAAACAGAATCCTGAGTCATGATGACAATGGCTCAGAGTCACTGTTGAAGAAATGAGGTCAACTAGAGTTAAATAAAATGGTAAAAATTAACCAGAAATTCTAGGTCAAATAGACTAATATTTGGAAATGATTCATTAGACATAATAACTTACAGGCAAGTTGCAAGAGTTAAGATGTAATGAAATCAATATTGAGATAAGAACATTGAATCAGTTCACAAATATTTCAATACCACGTGTATTGGTTAGGTAGGTGGTTATAGCCAAGAAAGTAATCAGAAAATATAGAGCTTTAGACTGCAATCAGAGAATGAGGGGTAATCTAATGTAAAGTGCTAACAAATACCACTTTTAATCAGCTTCCTATTGATTTCTAGAGCACTAAGGAATTTCCATTGGCAGCTCTGTCAGTCAGGATTCACTCAGGGAAGAAAAGCATTCACGAATTCTCTCCATTGATGATCTTATTCATTCTTTTACTTATCTATTCTTTTCTACTCTAACACATTTAATTATATTACATAAAACCAGTGAATGTATTTCTGATTGCTAGAATTTCTTAAATGTTTGCTTTATAGTCATCCTTCTAACTTCATCCCCTTCTTAACCCACATTAACAACTTGTTCATCTCTGAATATTTGAATTATGCTTATCTTGATGTTCCACTTTATTTTTATCTGGATAACAATCCTTGGGTGCATATCTGGTTGGTATTTTCCCCATCTGGTATTCGTGAGTTCATCTTCAACAGTTATTAATTTCCTGCATTGAGAACATCCCTTCAGAAAGGTTTGATTGCCTCTGCTACAGCCTACAAAGATATCCAGTTTTATTACAATTTTTTTATAATACCTAAGCAGAAAAATAGCTTCACTCTGTAGTTAAATTTGTTGCCTACTGTTAAGGCCTACATCCCATTTGGATTCCAAGCAAAAGCCACTTTTTATAGCTCCTACCAGCATGTATCCATGGAATGCCCTCACTCTTTAATAACTGGTGACTATCCTTTCTTGCTTACATACTTAGTTGAGCATGTTGTTCTATGACACTTCTTGTTGAGGACCTATATGTATATGGATAGAAGTAGTGGGAAAGGACTGAGTTACTTTTGATCACTTCGGTCCACTAAACTGACTGGGACTCAAAAATTTTGTATTTGGAAGAAGTGATACATTTTTTATCTCTCTCTTTTTATCATTTCACTGTAATCAGATTTATCTCATGTAAACATGTCAAAATTAGTTGAGATTTCATATGTGACCTGAGGTCATTTATATAGAAATGTTTCATGTACACTTGAAAGCAATGCATGTATTCTTAAATATTCCCCTGTAGCTTTAGGAGACAAATTATGCCACTTGACTGTAATACACATCCAACCTCAGCACCACTTTTTTTCCTAAATGACCAGGCAACATTTTCTGCCTCTTTCAGTTTAATCATAGTTCCCTGTCTAACTTGTTTCCTATAACATCATTTGGGAAATTCATTGGCTTCAATAACTAGTTTTCTATTCCTCATAACCTTTGAGAAAGATTCATCTGGTTCATATCACTTTTATTTTTAAACCTTGATAGTAGAGATGACGCCGAAACTATAGGTTGTGATAATATAGAATATGAAATCTAATGGGACATAAAGAATTTTTCTTCTCTCCAAGCTACTTGTAAATTTGTATGTCTATTTGCTTCAAAATGAGATGCAGCATCACTGAAATACCTATTATATTTTGGATATGTAGTTTCCCCCACCAAAGTGTCAGATGTTGAAATGTTGATCACCAGCTAGTGAATCACAAGGGCTCTGACTTGATCAATAGATTAATCCACTAATAGATTCATAATTTGATGACATTATTAGGAAATAATGGAAACTTTCAGAGGTGTGGTCTAGTTAGAGCAAGTAGGTCCTTGTCCATTCTTGGGGTCTATATTTTATCCTAGGCTCCTCCCTCTGTTTATCTCTGTTTCCTGGCCACCATGAAGTGAGAAGCTCTGCTCTACTACACCCTCTTGCCATGATGTTTTGGCTCAACACAAGCTCTCAGCCATGAAGCCAAGAGACCATGGACTACAAACCCTGAAATTGCTGGACAAATTGAGTCTTTCCTCCTTCTAAATTTTTCTCTCATGTATTTGTCACAGTGGCCAAAAACTAACACATTACATTGCAGGTATATTGTGACATCCAATGTGCTTTAGAGAGTAGTTTAAAAATAATGATTATTATGCTATCTGAGCATACTTCCATGACATTCCTTCTTTTTTTTTATTCTTTGTCTTTTTCCTCAGAAGAATGTTGCTACATCTTTCCTGTAATGTGAATATATTAAATCTTTGTCATGACCAAAAATAAGATAAAGGACTTCTTATTTTGTTACTATTGTTATCATTATTATTATTGTTATTACTATTATTATTATTATTATACTGGGGGGCTGAACCCAGAGCCTTGCACATGCTTAGCAAGGGATCTACCACTGAGCTGCCACCCCCATCCCCTTTTTTTTAATTTTGTTTTTCATCTTCAGACAGGATCTGGCTAAGTTATGTAGGCTGTTTGTGGTCTTGAACTTGCAATCTTCCTGCCTCCACCTCCCAATTTGCTATGAATTCAGGCTTGTGGAGCTGGAGTTTAGCTCAGTTGGTAGAGTGCTGCTCTGTGCTCTCTAAGGCCCAGTTCAATCCCCAGCACCACAAAAATGAAACTAGGATGTGGCAATCTACTGTCATAACAATGAACCATTGAAAACCCTATGAGTGTCACTATGAGTTGGACCCAACTCAATGGCACCTACAGTAGGCATGTATATACCACTGTGCCTGGCAAGACGTTTTTGTTTTAAACCTAAACACTGTCTGGCTAACAATCATCACTAATCACTAACAACACAAAGAATACACTTTTTTTTCCTGCACTGTGGTGTTGAACCTAGGGCCTCACCCACGTTTTCACAGGCCCTTCACCACTGAGCTGCATCTCAAGCTCAATTTTTACTTTTTATTTTGAGACGGGTTCTTGCCAAGTTATGCAGGCTGACTCTGGCCTCCAACTTGCCATCCTCCTTCCTCTGCCTCCTGAGTTACTAGGATTACTGGCATGAGCCACTGTGCCTGGCAAAACACAAAACATTCTTTTTAATTATGAAAAATGGATTAATCAAATCACAGGGATTCTCAAGGTCCTCTTGAATGCTGCACATCATGAAATCACTGTATTGTCAAAGTGTCCAGGTTGACAAATCCAAATTTTCTTTATAGGTAAGAAGACCATTATCATAAAAATGATTCTCTAGCCTAAGATATGAATTTTATTTAAAAACATGAAAAGATTGATGCTAGGGGAATAACAGAAGTAGCTTATAACAGAATTTTCCAATCAAATCATGTAGATAATTTACACATTCTTAAAGAAAAATAGAACTAATATGCTGCTACACAAGATAATATTAAATTATGCACATAAATATAAAATAATTTTCATCAAATTTATCCTATAATACAGAAAACAAAGGACTATTACCTATTTTATGGTGGACATGAGTTGAAATCACCAACCAAAACCACAAGCAGTCCAACATGAAAATAAATGAAGGATATCAAGAGGCAATTCACATAAGTAAAAATGGCCAATAGCATATCAAAGATAGCAAAAACTGCTGCTACTTAGTCAAATGGAGATTAAGTTAATAAATTGTTTTTCCAGAGATTGATAATTTATGAGACCCTAAGAAAACTACTTCAAAGGGAATGTAGGGTGGAAAAAAAATTCTTTTATATAAAATTTGAAACATTCTGTGTAACTCTCCAAATCTATATATAGTAATTTATCATACAAAAATACTTGCACATGAGTATATGTATATACAAGATGTTTCCTGCTGCACATAAATGGCTATACACCCATGAACACAAATATCTACAAAAATGATATACTGCATATAGAAATTAGAGCGAACTAATGGGTTGGAGGGCTGGGATTTAGCTCAGTTGGTAGAGCGCTGCGCTGCAGTACCTGAGGTCCTGAGTTCAATTCCCAGCACCACAAAAATGGAAGAAGGACCTGGCAATCCACTCCCAAGGCAATCCTGAAACAGTCAGCCATTGAAAACCCTATGAGGGTCACTATGAGTCGGATACTGACTTGAAGGCACCTAACAACAATGGATCGGAGGCAGTTTTCTTAAATTACTTTCATGTCACATTAGTAATAAAATATCAGGTTTCATAAGAGTAAAAACATAATACACTTCTTTGGAAATAAATAAAATGTATGAAAACGTGTATAAGCACAGAAGAATCAGTCCTAAAGAATACAGAGAATTTCTACATGGGATTTTTAATTTTTACTCTATGTATTTCTATAGAACTTTCATAAAAATTGTCATATGTTAATTATGTAAATCAAGAAATTAATTGATGAAATAAGCAACTTGATTCAAGATAGTATGCTAGAAGTCTTGATATTGTCAATTCTTTAATGTCATTCAGAATATTTTAATTGATTGGGAATCTGACATACATAATATTTAATATGGATAATGTCCATTTTTAAAACTTTCATTTCATATTTATCTATGGAAAATATTATGATATTTATTAAATGTTTCAATAGTCATAAAATCAGACTTCATACTATTTTAATGGTTTACCATATTTTATTTAATGTAAATATTGAGTAAATTTTACAATTGCTTAGTAAATTCCACTGAGTTACTTCAAAGTTTACATTTATAGTGATTTTCTTTCATGATCACAAATACTTTAACAACCCTCCCATCATATAAGGTTCCCTCCTATTGAACTTTGGCAAGACTTATGGCTGTCTCAACAAAGAGAATTTAGGGAAAACAGCACAGCGTAACTTCTAAATCTTAGTTCAACTATTATTATAGTCTAAATCCAAGCATTTTCATCAATCCAAAAAGAAACTGTTTACTCATTAGACACTCACTTGCCATTCCCTCATTCTTTAGCTCTAGCAACATGCAATTATATATTGGCATCATTCTACAGCCTGTTAGGAAACCCAATACACACACCAAAAAATAAATAAATAAATAAATAAATAAATAAATAAATAAATAAATAAAAATAAGAGAAAAAAATATTCACCATGTATTTTCCCTTATTTTCACTAACTTATTTGTTCTTAAATTATAGGTCTCTGACTTATAACTGACTTTTAACTCCTTGGTTGCTCTTTTCTTAAATATATGGAGAAGGTAGAGTTTTTTACTAGAAAATTTTATCCTGGCTGTTTCTCACATGGTAGTAAGAAAATTTCCATGAACAGGATCCCAAATGAAAGAGGAAAAAGTACTGAAAATTATTTCTTAAAATAACTATTTAAAGCCTTTAGGAATTGTTCTAAGAACATACAGAAAAACAAATAATAATAACAACAAAGAACAACAAAAAGATATATATTCAAAAAGATATACCAAAGCAAGGTAAAGAACAGTGAGTCTATGACCTGCTGTCCTTCCTACTTTCCCAAACCAGTGCCACAGCAAGTCCATTTCATATAGGTTTCAGGATAGACTACAGTGTTCCTATTCCTCAAAACTCCAAGTTGAGGCTTATGGCCATAACCTCGTCAGCCAACATGAAAGTATCAGCCCTCTAGACTTCTCACAAACACATCCCTACTGTTTATTACAGAGACTAAATTCCAGATAAGTATGATCAAAAAGGATCTTCCTTCTTCCATCCATCCACAGTCATAACACAGAGGTTCTATTTAGGCACAACCCACTGATAATTCCAAGTACCAGATGGTCATTATCCCAAATCATTCATAGTTTGGGGGTTCTATGATGAGAGTGGCTGAGATGTAAACCTAAAGATTCATCCATAAAGTAGGGATGCCATTCAGAGAGAAAATTGCCATGGCCCCTACTCCCAACTCTGTATGATTCCATTTATCTGAAATGCCTATAATTGACCAATCTATAGAGCCAAAAAGTAAATTAGTGACTGCCTAGCACTATAGGAATCAGAAATTTGAGTGTACAGGTACAAAAAAAGGATTTTTTTCCTTTTTCTTATTTATGGGAAATTTTTAATGTACAACTTAATGTGCTTCATTCTGACATGCATTTCATTGTAACATTTCCATATATGCATTTCATTGTACATTATACAGATAAGTCCCCCCTTAACCTCTTGTGTACTTCCTCCTCCTGTCCCAACGCCCCACACACACTAAAGGCCTCTCTTCCACTTGCATGTCTTTTTGTGGGAATATTTTTCTATATATCCTTAAATCCCAATTATGTTTAGGGTCGAAACTTTTTCTGTAGGATCTATCTTTCTACATTGTCAGTAATACTACATGAATTTTCTAGCCCATTTGTATTATTACCATTCTTTGGTATTATTGGTATTATTATAATTATTTCCAGAGCTATTAAAGTTGGGCTGATTACTTTGAGGTCATTCTCTCTCTCATTCCTCACTCCTCCTTGTTCGTCCTCTCCCTTCTTTCTTCTCATTTCTTCCTTTTGCTAGATCCGTCCCTCTTTCTTTCTGCTCCCTAAATTGTCCCTTTTCTCCTAAGTTGACTTTACCTTTTTATTATGTTCCAATTTCTGTACAGGATTTTTTTCCTTTTTTTAATTTTAATTTTAATTGTGAGAATATGTGGTATTTCTCTTTTTGGGCCTGTGTTCATTCACTTAAAATAATTTTCTCCAATTCTATCCATTTTGCTGCAAAAGACATTTCATTTATTTGATTGCTGAGTAGTATTCCATTGTGTATATGTACCATAGTTTTTTTTATCCATTCTTCTGTTGATTGGCACTTTGGTTGATTCCATATCCTTGCTATTGTGGAAAATGATACGTTGAACATGGTGATGCAGGTGTCTCTGTGGTATGATGACTCATCTCCCTTTGGGTATATTCCCAGTAGTGTTATAGCTGGGTCATATGGTAGATGTATTTTTAATTTTTTAAGAAACCTCAGTATTGATTTCCAAAGTGGTTGGACTAATTTACAGCTCCACCAGCAGTGTAAGAGGGTTCCCTTTTCTCTGCAACCTTGCCAGCATTTGTTGTCATTTGTTTTCTTGATCTTGGCCATTCTTACTGGTGTAAGGTGGAATCTCAGAGTTGTTTTAATTTGCATTTCCCTGACAACTAGGGATATTGAGCACTTTTTCATGTGTTTCATGGCTTTACGGCCCTCTTCATTTGAAAACTCTCTGTTCAGTTCCTTTGCTCATTTGTGTATTTGGTTATTTGTTTCCTTGGGTAATTTTTTCTTGAGTTCTTTATAAACTCTGGTAACTAGACCTCTGTCTGATGTATAGGATGTGAAGATTTTTCCCATTCAGTATGGAATTCCTTGATTCTATTGATTGTTCCCTTTGCTGTACAGGAGCTTTTTAATTTCATGTAATCCCATTTATCTATTCTTGTTGCAATGGGAATATACCCAAAGGGAGATGAGTCATCACACCACAGAGACACCTGCATCACCACGTTCATCACATCATTTTCCACAATAGCAAGGATATGGAATCAACCAAAGTGTCCATCAACAGAAGAATGGATGAAAAAACTATGGTACATATACACAATGGAATACTACTCAGCAATCAAACAAATGAAATGTCTTTTGCAGCAAAATGTATAAAATTGGAGAAAATTATTTTAAATGAATGAACACAGGCCCAAAAAGAGAAATACCACATATTCTCACTTATATGTGGGAGCTGAATCAAAAAGTTAAAGGAGGAAAAAATCCTACGCGAAGGTCAGAACATAATAAAAAGCTAAATTCAACTTAGCAGAGAAGGGACAATTTGTGGATCACAAAAGAAGGAGGGAGGGATCTAGCAAAAGGAGGAAATCCTGGCAGAGGAGGGGGGAGAGGAAGAACAAAGAGGAGTGAGGAATGGGGGAAGGGGCGACCTCAGGGTGAACAGCCTAACTTTAATAGTTCTGAAAATAATTATAATAACACCAATAATACCAAAGAATGGTAATAATACAAATGGGCTAGAAAATTCATGTAATAGTACTAACAATGTAAAAAGATAGTTCACTACAGAAATTTCAATCTTAAACATAACTCAGATCCAAGGATATACAGAAAAATGTTACCACAAAAAGACATGCAAATGGAAGAGAGGTATTTGGTGGGGAGGGACGTGACGGGGGGAGGAAGTGCACAAGAGAATAAGGGGGAACTTATCTGTGCAATGTACAGTGAAACGCGTATATGGAATTGTTATAATGAAATGCATGTCAGAATGAAACACATTAAGTTGTACATTAAAAATTTCCATTAAAAAATTTATGTCAGTATTCTTTAGTGTCTAATTAAGTTTTCTAACATTATTGTTTTAATTTTTTAGGCAATTCATCGATTTCTTTTTCTTTGAGATGTATTCCTAGAAAGTTATCGTGATCTTTTTGAGTTGTCATGATACATTGTTTTATTCATATTTCTTGTGTCTCTGTGTGGATATTTATGCTTATGGAAAATTAGATTCCTTCCATCAATTGTATTGGGTGGTTTTCATTGTAAAAGACTGATATTGTGCCCTAGTGCATTGGTTGGATAAGCTGCATTGGCTTTGATGGCAGGTTTGTGTTTTAGTGTAATGTCAGGGTAACTTCTTTCTCTTTAATCAATTTTAGTGATATCTATAGTTTTCTCAGTGGCCTAGACTGCAGGGGCTGTGGAATTACAACACCACTTGGGATGTAGCTCTCATATGTGGAACCAGTGGTTGTTGGCAGTTGTAGGTTTGGTGCAACCATCTGTGGCTATTAGGTACTACCAATTTATTTGGGTACTGGAGGGTTTGTTGTGGCACGCTGGATAGTGGGTACTGGTTCCTGTCAGTGTCTGAGGGTTGCATGAGGGCCAGACCACATCAATAGGCCCAGACAGTCTACCTGTCAGTGTCCAAGAGCTGTAATTGTTACTTTAAGGAGGCTGATTTGCTCCTGGTAGGCTGCCTGGCTACTTTTGCATGTTAAAAGTGCATAGGAGAGACCACCTGTGTAATTCTCAGCTTTTTGTCAGGCCAAGCATCTGAAGATGAGGAGCTCAGCTTCTCAATTTATGGAATGATGGGCAAGGATATATTGCTGATTCCTGACAGCTATTATTTCAGGATTAAGTGGTCAAATGACATTCATGGAAAGGGTAAAATATATGATATATATGCTTTGACTTTTGTTTTCAGGCACTTAATGAGAAGAAGTGGGATCAGTTTTACAGTAAAGTTTTAGGTAAGTCATGTGCCTTTGAAGGTGACCTTGTATATATGTAAAATAAGGAACTTGTCTTTTTATAGGTGAAATGATGATATAGAAATATAAAATTACCTAACAGTCTCATAACTATTGTGGAAAATCTTACATTAACAGGGTCAGTTTGAAGCCAGTGGTCCATCATTACTATAGGATATTCTAGAAGGTCATACAACTACAAAGTGATACTTATAGCCTTTCTCTAACCAATTACATATCCATTTTGTTGTTAGGTGTCATGGAGTTTGTGTCTTACTCATAGCGACTCTGTGTACAACAGGCGAAACACTATTGTCAGTGCCTCTGTGATATTCATAGGGTCTTCAATGGCTGATTGATTTTTGGGAGTGGGTTACCAGGTCCTTCTCCCAAGCCTACAGCACCTGGTGTTCCAAGGCTGTCTCCCATCCAAGTACTAACCAGGCCCAGCCCTTCTTAGCTTGCAAGATCTGACAGGGTGCAGGCAAACATACCCATTTTACTATACATTTTTATTTATATAATGCTCAATAGCAACTTCTCTTGATCTTGATGAATGATTACATGTAAATTGAGGAATTAGCTTCATAGAAGAACAATCTACATAGTCCTTAGGAATTTTTTTTCCTTGTGTAGATCAGACTTTTGTTTAATTTAAAATTATTTTGCAAATTACCTAAAGGATTCCTTCACAGTTGAGAGACACTGTATTTTATCACAGATTCAAAATGCTATAATTGGCACTTGTAATGGTTCAGCATTCCTTCATTAGGTCTTTACTAATCATCTATTTTAAAGACATAAAATCTTGTTGAAGTTTGGACATACATATGTTGTTGTTGTTAGGTGCCGTCAAGTCAAGTCCGACTCATACTGACCCTATGTACAGCAGATCGAAACTTCCCAATTCTGTGTCATGCACATGATCTTATTTATGTTTAAGCCTATTGTTGCAGACACTGTGCCAATCCATCTGGTGGAGGGTTTTCCTCTTTTATGTTGACCTGCCACTCTCCCAAACATGATCTCTTTCTCTAGGATTGATCTCTCCTGACTACATGTCCGAAATATGTAAGATGCAGTTGGCCATCCTTGCTTCTAAGGAGAACTCTGATTGCACTTCCTCTAGGACAGATCTGTTGGTTCTTTTGGCAGTCCAAGGTATATTCAATAGACATCTCCAGCACCATAATTCAAAAGCATCAATTCTTTTCCTGTCTCCTTTGTTCAGTGTCCAGGTTTCACAACCATATGATGCCACTGAAAATACCATGGCATGAGTCAGACACACCTTTATCTTCAATGTGACATCTTTACTTTTCAATACTCTAAAGAGATCTTTTGCCACAGCTTTTGCTAGAGCAATGTGTCTTTTGATTTCTTGACTTCTGCTTCCACGGTGTTGATTATAGAGCCAAGCAAAGCAAACCAAAAGATTGGACAACCTCAATCTTTTCTCCATTTATTGTGAAGTTGCATACTGACCCAGTTATAAGGATTTTTGTTTTGTTGATGTTTAGTTGTAACCCATATTGAAGGTTATGATCTTTGATCTTCATCAGTAAATGTTTTAAGTCCTCCTCACTTTCAGCAAGCAGAGTTGTGTCATCTGCATAATTCAGGTTGTTAATGAGTCTTCCCCCAATCCTGATGCCACATTCTTCCCCATAAAGTCCAACTTCTTGGATATTTGCTCAGCATATAAATTGAAGAGATAGGGTGAAAGTATACAGCCCTGATGCATACCTTTCTCAACTTTAAACCAGGTCCCTGGGGCTTCACTCCATTTCTGTCATCACAGTAGACTCTCCTTGGAGGAGGCAACTCTTCCCCAGTAGTCTTTTGAGGGCCTTCCAACCTGGGGGGCTCATTTTCTGGCACTATATCTGGCAGTGTTTCTTTGCTATCCATAGGGTTTTCAATGGCTAGTTGTTTCGGGAGCTGTTTGCTGATGCCTACTCCCTGGACATACATATAGTTAGTCTTTATTTTCTTAATCATGCATACTCATCTTTTAAAAAATGGGTTCAAATTTAGAGTGAGCACATACCTGTTTTTCCATAATTTTTCAAAGTTTTCCAGGTGAATATGACCCAGCTATAACACTATTGGGAATTTACCCAAAGGGAGATGAGTCATCATACTATAGAGACACCTGCATCTCCATGTTCAATGCAGCGCTTTTCACAATAGCAAAGATATGGAATCAGCCAAAGTGCCCCTCAACAGAAGAATGGATAAAAAAACTATGGTATATATACACAATGGAATACTATTCAGC
>VMDO01013561.1:0-57888 GCA_007922755.1 Pedetes capensis
TCCTTGTTGTTGTTGTTGTTGTTAGGTGCCGTCGAGTCGGTATCCGACTCATAGCGACCCTCTGTACAACAGGGGAAACACTATTGTCAGTGCTTCTCTGCTGTTCATAGGGTTTTCAATGGCAGATTGATTTTTGGGAGGGGGTTGCCAGGTCCTTCTCCCAAGCCTACAGCACCTGGTGTTCCCAGGCGGTCTCCCAGGCCTGACCCTGCTTAGCTTCCGAGATCTGACGGGATCGGATGCCACAGGGCTATAGCTGCAGGCTCCATGTCCTTAGTGCCAAGATTATGGGCATGTGCCACCATGCCAGGTAGTAAAAATTAATCTTTATGTCTAACTGGACTAGACATAAGCAAGACCATAGACTTTTTAGACTTCAAGTGTCAGAGAAACCATTAACTTCATCATTATACACATAAGAAAACAGCCAGGTGGATAGGTTAAGCATAGCTCAAACAGTTTATCAGTAGAAATTGAACTTCTAGAAGCCAATGTGCTCTTAACTCCTCTTGTTGGCTCTGTAGATTATGTTGTCACTCTGCCATAGCTCATGGGGAAAGCTGTCCTCCCAAGTAATGCCCTCCCATTGGTTTGGTGAACGAAATCACAATCCTTACTGGGTTAGGCAGTAAGTTGTGGATCACTGAGTCAGTCAGTACTGGACAATGTTGTATGCTCCTGTGTGGGTTAGGGTCAGTATGTGCTGGGTGGGAGGAGCAGCCCTGTCAGGAGGAAGGTAGGTAGGCCTGGACTGGAGACCAGAGGGAACGACAGTGTGCCTGGGAGCGTGTCCCTTGCCTCCATACACGTCCACTTCTGAATTATCAAGGTATAATTCACTTGTTTGTTCACTTGGCCTTAGGGAAGTTAAAGTGTCACTACATTTTAAGATAGTCTTCTCAGTGTAGTGCCATGAAGTCAAACAGATCTGAGTTCAAATCACGGCTTAACTGTGTACCAGTTTATGTGCTCTCAGACAGGTTATTCCAACTCCCAGGTTACTTCTTTGCCTGTGGTAAAATAAGAATAATTATATGCCCTCATTGTAGGGTAGTAAAGATCAAAGAGAAAATTTATATTGACTTTCTACCCTAGTCATAGCACATAACACACACTGAAGACACAGGAACCACGTGAGTGTGGCTGCTGTCGCTGTTGATTTGGAAGGTGCAGAGGAAGAGAACACATGGACACATACCCTATGAGGACATCAGAAGGTTTCACAAGCTAGGGTTCATTCAGTCACTGTGAGTAGATAATCTTAAAGGTTCATAAGAGTACATTAGATAATTGAGGATCAGAAAAAGAAGTCATAAGAGAAAATAGAACCACAGATTGTTAAAGCTGGAGGAATCAGAGAAGTCAGTGAGACCAACTGCCTTATCCTATGAGTGGGCTGGTTGAGTCCAGGAAAGAATACATAGTTTACAAGCAGTAAACACCAATTATGGACAAAGCATATTACCCCAGTCTCCTCGAAATTCTTTACACTATTTCACAAATAGGGGATAGAGATAAAAAGTCAAGGAATCATTCCTGGACATCCAGCAAATGACAAGACAGCTAAAACAGTGATCTGATGAAGGCCTGTGTGTTAGCATGTTACTTGCCTATCCCAAACCTTCAAAGACTCTTCATTATCTATTGAATAAAATGAATGCCATTAAGTCCTTTGGGATCTGGCCCTCCAGCCTTATCTCTCAATACTTTTCTCACATATTCCATCCTTCAAACCATTCCCCTTTTGTTTCGTTTTCTCTGTGTGGAAAGTTGGTGGGAATCCGGCTTGTCCCTGAAGGCACTGGTGTGTCCACATGCCGCCCCTTCCGTGAAAAGTCCCTTTGCTATACAAGGGACTTTGCTTTGTTGCCAAGACTCTTTGTGCTTGTTATTCAGCACTTTGCCACATTTGATTTTACTTTATAGTGTGTGGCTCTTACATTGTCCCAGGAGGGGACTCACTTGTTCATTATTTTCTCTTCTACAAAGCTCACACATAATATGTATCTATCTAATGTTTCCTGATTTCAAAGAGGCATTTTTATGCTAGCCTTCACAATTTCTAACTGCATTCTCCAAATCCTAAATATGCTGTTTGAACTGGATAGAAGAGTCTTAGGAAACAAATAGTTTTGATGCTTCCTGGTATGACAAATATCGAGGAAAATGTGAATCTGTTCCTCTGAAAAAAGATCTCTTACACCGTGGAGTTATGCACCACCAGAACATAGTAAACAGAGGATCTTTTTCTTCTCCAGTGGGACAGGTAATGTGCAGGCAACCAAAGCTGGAGCAGCTGGTGATCTGAGTGTGTGTTACCAGGTAATTCAAGTCCTGTAGAGGCAAAACACTCAAAAGAGGAAAGTTCAGCCTCTCCGTAAAGGGAAAAGCATTCTGAAAAATTTCAGAGTCCAAGGATTAGAAAGCTGGATTTGGAAGACAAGGAAGAAGGGTTCAGTTTGAGCTGCACATGCAAGCATTTTTTTATACCCCTTGGTGGCCTATGAAAGGATCAAAGAGGCAGACAGACTGATATATGACCCCACTTGGGGCTCTTTCTCTTTCACACTACTTTTTCTGCGAAACCTGTAGGGGAGCAAAGTGCTTCTACCTTCAGTACCTAAAGCAGCCAAGCCAGTCTGACCAGCTGGAGGGAAACACCAACAAGGCTGCCAACACCAATCACATGAACTCTAGTTACTAATTATCTTCTGGCCTCTGAGAGGAGAGATGTAGTAGCTCACTGATTGGATCCTGAAGTTGAAATGACTCCACATTGCTCTGCACTCCAACCAGAGCAACAGGAAGAGTGTCTCAAGTGCTTTGGGAGACATTTTAAGCAGGACAAATCCAGCCTTAGGCTAGACTCCACCTGTCCACATTTCAGCCCAGCCCAGGCCCATGGAAAACAGAAGTAAAACTCATGTCTGTACTGAATATGAGTGAACCCCACAGGATTAGAAAAGGAAGAGAAGTGGAGAAGAAAGGGCACTGGGGTTCCAGCTGGGAATATGAAGATTGCAGGAGTCTCTGGAAAAGGAGACTCACCGTGCTGGATGGACTTTATGCAGAAAATGACTTGGATTCCACATACCAGGCCAAGGAGCAGAACTGGCCCTTCAGAAAAAGGGATTGTGGATATTGGGATTTTGAGCAGAGTGAACCAAGCTATGTGGACTATGGAGAAGCAAATGAAAGTGAAAAGGACTGTGTGCTCCAAGGGGACTGTGATGGTTATAAGAATGCAGAAGATGCAGATTATGAGAATCTCAGGCCTGGGATAGATGTGGTCCAGAAAGCTGGAGGATATGGGAAGATGAATGGCCGTGTAGATTGTAGGAATCTGAATTATAATCTTGAGGACTTGGAAAAAACTGAACAGTGGACTGGCTACAGGTATTTCAATGATTCTTTGGGGAATTTACACCAACCTCAAAACTGGATTTTGGGCCTCAAGAGTTTTAATTATAGTCTTAAGGATTATAAAGAAATTAACTTGTACTATAAAGATCTCAATGATTTATATCATGTTCCTGGAGATTATACTAATCATCTGTCTGTGCACCTTCCAGATTTGAATGGTGTCAGTGGAGGTAAAGAATTTGTTAAATACTATGAAGAGGCTAGGAATGTTTATCAAAATGATAAAATCACTCCAAAAGCAAAGATTCATACCATGGATCAGGCTAATTTTGATATAGAAAATGAAGGCTCTGATGCTTTCTTTGCAGACTATGAGTATAAATCTCATAACTACAGAGGATCAGATTCTCTCCATCAAGTGAAGAATTTGGAGTCTAATGACATTGACAAATCAGGAGTGATGGCTGTTAGAGGCATCATCCCTGGTAGTTGGGAGACTCAGTATCCCAGGAGAGCGCAAGGAGAACATCATTTTGGGATTCCTCAGAGCCGTGCATTAGAGAAGAACACATGGAATTTAGAAGAGAGAACATTAACTGGCCCAGAGACTTGGAAGCGAAATAGTTGCTTCCGCCGCACTGCACCCAGCACCCTAAGGCACTCAGAGTTTGTACAGAACAGGAAGAAACCTCAAGGTAGGAATTCAGCTACCCTTCTGAGAGGATAAAGAATAAATCATGGAATTGGATGAGAAGCATGGTTATACCAGGTATAGGGAGCATGGTGTCCTTAAGGAAACTGGCCCTTTCAGTTCTTACCAGGTGTAACTTGATAAGAGTGAGAACAACCTTTGAGATGTGATTCCTTTGGGAGGCATTTTGCAAGGCAGAAGTACATGTAGTGCCATAAATATGTAACCTGGGTCCCAAAGCCAGACAGCCATCTCATGGGAACTTTCCTTGCCTCTTCTTGGTTCTGGCAGCTGCCTCTCATTGCAAACATCTTTCCATTCTCACCTTATTAGTCTTGATGTTCTTGTGGGGATAACAAATTTGTTAGAGGACCACCCTAAAATTTATTTTTGTGGTATGTTTCTCTCAGTTCCTACACTTCTTTAGACATTAGTGAAAAAGAAGACTTGATTTGTTTTTTTTCTTGTTTGTTTTGTTTTGTTTAAAACAGAATTTTGCTATGTAGCCCCAGCTGGCCTAGACTCACTGTGTATCCCAGATTGTCCTTGAGCTCATGATTCTTCTACATCAGCCTTCTAAGTACTGGATTACAGGCATGTGCCACTGTGACTAGCACTTGACTTGTTTCATAGATTCTTTATTCCTTGACAGTCCAGAGTCTAGTGATTGATGAGCACTCAATTCTTGTGGATTCAAAAGATTATTCTGTTCGCCTTAGATGGTGCTTCATTCATGTTAAGTATTCAAATCAGTAAGTTATCTGTGAAAGGGAATATTAGGAGTCTTTTATCATGTAGAGCTTCTTTCCATCTTGCTATTGTGTCTTCAGCTCTGCAGAATGAACTTTATTTTGGCTGTGTTGTTTTTGTAACTACTGGATTCCCTACTGGGCTTTATTTTTATATTGTATGTTCTTTTCATGCCAAATAGCCCATCTGGTTCTGGCTAGTTTAGGGGAGTCTAGGTTATGGCCAGAAGATAAAGGTTAGAGCCAAAGAAGGTGAATGACCTAGTAGATCCATCCCACACCTTCCTTCTAAGAGGAAACTTTCTCCTCTACGTCTCCTTCAGAATAGCTTAGTTGGTTAGGTTTGGTCTGGGTCCATCAAAGACCAGAAAGATAAACCTCAGGTGACATCCTTGAACTGCCACTAGTTTATCCAGTGATCCTCCAGCATGGGCTTGATTTAACCTGAATTTCTAGAGCACTGTTTGGAAATGTTTCCAGGGCACAGAGCAAGGACTCTGCTTGCACTTATAAAGAGAAAAATGAAACCAAACCTGGCTTTAGTTGGGAGGCTGAGGTATTTAGCAGCTAGTCATTTTTTGTTAGGTACATTTTGTTTGGAAATGGTAGGGATTCGGTGACATCTAAATTCCTTCTGGCTCAAAAAGGGAAAAACAAAGTTTGATTCTGATTGCTTGGGTGAGTTTCTGTTTTGTTCCTCTTCCCTTCCCCCACATCTTTTCCTTCAGTGAACTTTGTTTCCTACTTGCACTTCCTTATTGTAGTAAGCCTCCTGTATGACTTAACAGGAGCAAGCCCTCCTCTCTGGAGTATTGTAATGTGCCCTATGATCTCTCTGAAACCAGATCAGTTCTACCTTCTATCATGGCCATTTTTATAGCTCTCTTTCTTTGTATTTGAGAACTTCGCTTTTGGAAGTATTATTCATATTTAGTTGGCTCCTAACATCCTCCTTGGTCAGTAATAAAATCTCATCTTTACTATAAATATTTCTACTTTCAAATGTTCTGTTAGCTGTCTTTGAGTACAAACCCTGACTCTCACTGCGTGTTATACAGCATAACAATATGTGATGCGGAAGGAAAATTAGTGTTGGCTTGGGTATGCCTTGAGTTCAAATCTGAGCTCCACCATTCACTAATGGTGTAACTTTAGTCAAATAATCTCTCTGAGGTTCAGATTCCCTATTGGCAAAATGAAGATAATACCTGTGTCATAGTGAGATATGATAAATAAAATACTGACTCACATATTTGGAACATAGGAGGTGCTCCTAAGCTACCATTTCTTTGCAATTTTCCACCCATCTCTCTTCTCATTTACAAATTGCCCCACCAGACTGTCACTCCATGATCCCCTGTCTCCTGAGATCCAAGTTGATAGTGACTGTTCTCCCTTGGACATCTGCCCTTGGACCATAAACACCTCAGCTTTAATGGTGCATTGCCCCATCTCCTCCCATCCTCCTCTTCTGACACTTCTCCCACCCTACCTCAATCCATCAGAGAAGCACAACTGTTAAGGGCTGTTCCCTAGCCTGTCTCCCAGGCCAGAAACCAAGCCTTTCTGCTGGCATTCTCTCCCTTATCTGCCTTATCAGTTTGTTCTCCTCTAGACTTTCCCCTCCTGGGTCTGTTAGGGCAGGTCTGTTATGGTTTTCCCCTTGGTCCTAAGGCTGGGCCCCTAGTCTTGGGATGTGGCCCTCACTCCTAAGGTGTGGCTCTTCTGAGGTTTCAGTGGAAAACCAGAAGTGTTGAGTGAACCTCCTAACTTGGAAGTCTCAATTTTCAGATTTGTCTTCCTAGAACTGTGAATTGCTGAATATCTGCAAAGCTTTTCTGTTTCTGCTGTAATTGTTTTCTCCTAGGCTCCTTGGTGTCTCATCCCTGGAATCCATAGTTCAATTCAAGGATTTGAGAGGAATTTCTCCACAGACTTTGGAGTTTTCCTCTCTAAGGCTTCCTCTTTTCCAGGGTTTCCTCCTTAATATCTAGTTCCTTCAAAACCCAAGGCTTGAGCTTCACACTCTTCAGCCAGGATGATTACCACTGTTGACTCTCTTCTGTTGCTTTTCCCCCAGCATGCCAAAGACTAGGTAGGGATTGCCCAGGCAGAAATGGAGAAATGTAGGTCTTACCTAGTTTGTTTTACTTTTTTGGGGTTATGTCCTCTTCAGTTTCTGCCTGCTTTGGATTGCTTTCTAATGCCTGCATATAGTTATTGTTTTAATATCTATGCAGAGTTGTTAGTTATCAGTAGGAAAGTTAGTACAATGTAAGTTACTCTAACTTACTAGATCAAGAGTTGACGTTAAGGTTTTGTGCTTGCCAATAACATAAGTAGTTAAGATAGAGAGGGGGCCTGGAATTACCTGTGTTGAATTTAAGTGATATTATAATGTCTACGCCTGCAGCCGTAGCCCTGTGGGATCCGATCCCGTCAGATCTCGGAAGCTAAGCAGGGTTGGGCCTGGTTAGTACCTGGATGGGAGACCACCTGGGAACACCAGGTGCTGTAGGCTTGGGAGAAGGACCTGGCAACCCCCTCCCAAAAATCAATCTGCCATTGAAAACCCTATGAACAGCAGAGAAGCACTGACAATAGTGTTTCCCCTGTTGTACGGAGGGTGGCTATGAGTCGGATACCGACTCGACGGCACCTAATAACAACAACAACAACAACAATGATGTCTACGTGAAAAACTTTATATAAAACTTTATATTTTTCTCTATATAAAGAGAAAAATATAAAATTAGAATTCAGATGAGAGTTAAGGCTAAAGGTCCAGGGTTAGAAGACTATACCATAGAATCCTTTTATGTTATTACTAGAAGGGATCATACCTATTAAGTCCAGTGCTTTTATAAATAATGACACTGTACCAAGCATTGGGGATATCCAGAAAAGGCCCCCAGTACACACATATGGAGGAGTTTGCAGATCAGTTGAAGAGATAAAATGTAAAAACGTTGTTAGGTGCTGTCAAGTCGGGTTTGACTCAGAGACCCTATGTACAACAGAACAAAACACTACCCGACACTGTGCCCTGCCTGGCACTATTGTCAATGCTTTTCTTTTTTTTTCTTTTCTTTTTTTTTTTTTTGCAGTACTGGGGGTTGAACCCAGGGCCTTGTGCCTGCATGCTCTGCAAGTGCTGGACCACTGAGATGCACCTCAGCCCATTTTTTTTTTATTTTTTTGAGACAGGGTCTCACTAAGTTATGCAGACTGCCTCTGGTCTCGAGCTTGCGATCCTCCCGCCTCCGCCTCCCGAGCCGCTGGGATTACAGGCGTGCGCCACCACGCCCGGCTGTCAATGCTTTTCTGATATTCATAGGGTTTTCAATGGCTGATAGTTTCAGGAGTGGCCTGCTGGGGCCTTTTCCCAAGCCTATAGCACCCAGTATTCCCACGCCATCTCCCATCCCAGGCCTGACCCTGCTTAGCTTCTGACATCACACAGGATCAGATGCCAGGGTGATATGACTGTAGACAAAATGTTAAAATACAAACAGTTAAATAAAGTTACAGAGGTTCAGAGCATAGACAGTAAATGCTATGAGTAATCAGGGTGAAAGATCAATTTTTACTTAATCTATCTGAAAAGACTTCAGGGACATAGATGTTTGAACTCAGCTAAAACTAACCAGGTGTGGTGGGGAAGGCCTGTAATCCCAGCAGCTCAGGAGTCAGAGGCAGGAGGATCGCAAGTTTGAGACCAGAGGCAATCTGCGTAATTTAGTGAGACCCTGTCTCCAAAAAGTTAAAAAAAAAAAAAAAAAAAGGGGCTGGGGTGCAGCTCAGTGGACCAGTACTTAGAAAGCATGCAAGTGCAAGGCTCTGGGTTCAACCCCCAGTACTGAAAGAAAAAAAAAATTCCTCAGCTAAAACTTAAAGGAAAAATGGGATTGAGATAGACAGAGAGAAGCAGGGACACCATTTCTACTTGGGAAAACTTTGTGAGCAAAGATACCAAATTTTGGTGACAAATATGCATGTGGAAGGTGGTAAGAAAATCTTAGAAGCACAAGGAAGTTTGGACCAGAACCTGAGGAGGAAGCCAGAGTTGACTTGTGCATGGCGAGTCATCCTTGTCGATGTCCTCACTGAAACTGTGAGCAGATGACTCTTTGAGGAAAGGAATGACTGGGATCAGGAGCTGAGAACTGAGCCTAGGAGGTACCCACAGCTATGGGGCAGGAGGAGGGATGGGGCAAGAACATTAGAGCTGATTCCCCCAAATCACAAAACCCCTTTCCTACCGGGTGTAGTGGTACCCATCTGTAATCCCATCACTGGGAGTGGACATCAAGCCCAGCCTAGGCGACACAGCAAGAACTTGTCTCAAAAAAAGAAAAGCAAAATAATAAACTCCCTTCCTCTAATCATATGCAGAGAGCAGACAAATAGATGAAATATATTGCATTTTATTGAATCTAGAGCATCATGTAGGGCTGGGGAGTAGCTCAGTGGTAGATTGCTTGCCTAACACATCTAAGACCCTGGGTTAAATCCCATCACACACACACACACACACACACACACACACACAAAATCTATTGTAAGATGCTGAATAATTTTAGTTTCTTTCTTATTAGAAAGAAGACTGCTAGTTAAACTATGACATGCTGTTATTAGTGTTAGAGATTTTAAAATGTAGGGAGAACTGTATATTTCAGCATCGGTTGAAATATGAAGATGCTTGTGATTATTGCTGAACCACATCAATACTTAGACAAAAACTGTGGAATTCCTGTGGTTCTCTCCTCAATGCTTTGCAGATAGGAAATTCAGTTTCTTCACTCTCCACCTTAGAGGAATACCCGAAGGTGGAACACTGGAACCTGATTCACTCCAGTGTAGTCCTAAATTCTAACTATGTGTGGCAACTAAATAGTTAAGGAAAACAAAACTTAAGGTATTTAATAATTTAAACAAATCTTTATGTAGTATTTTCCACTGCAGTCATAGCAGAAGAATACTTGTTGTTGTTAGATGCTGTGGAGTTAGTGTCCGACTCATAGCGACCCTCTGTACAACAGGTGAAACACTATTGTCAGTGCTTCTCTGCTATTCATAGGGTTTTCAATGGCCAATTTATTTTTGGGAGTGGCTTGCCAGTCCTTCTCCCAAGAAGAAGAATGCTTAGAGAACTCTAATTGCTGTCATTTATTAAATGTGGTGGCTATTCAAAGAAAGGTAGATTAGGTCCACATTAGGATGCTGGACAGTCCAAGGGGTCTAAGCCCCATGATCGCAAAGAGTGAAGATGGTTTTCTAACATAGTACTTGTCTTATAATATGTGCTCAATAAATATTTGCTCTCAAGTGAAGTACTCAGTTTGGGTGGGGGGCAGAATGTGCATAGAAAAAGATAACTAGCAGGGGTTATTTTGTCTTGCCACTTGAGAAATGAAGTTTAGAGGAAAGAGTAATCCAAGGCCAGAGAAGCCTTCCTGGAGAAGCTGGAACTTGAGCCTTAAGACAATAGGTAAGCAGAAAGGATAGAAAAGGCACGGAGAGGAGCTGGGCTGGTGAGGTCAGGGAATAATAAGGAAACAGCTCCTTAAGCCATGTGTTATATAGGTTTCATAATAGCAGCAAGTGCCAGCTCTGTGGACTAGCTGAGAGGAAGTGACTAACTGGGTGAGTCTATTGTTGTTGTTGTTGTTGTTGTTAGGTGCCTTCGAGTCGGTATCCAACTCATAGCGACCCTCATAGGGTTTTCAATGGCTGACCATTTCGGGATTGCCTTGGGAGTGGATTGCCAGGTCCTTCTCCCATTTTTGCGGTGCTGGGAATTGAACTTGGGACCTCAGAGACTGCAGCGCAGCGCTCTACCCACTGAGCTAAATCCCAGCCCGGGGGTGAGTGTATAGAGGCCCCACATACTAAGTGATGCTCCTGGAACTAGAGGCCACTGTACTTTGTTCTAAGTTGAGGGGCCTACATGAAGTAAAAGAGTAGGAAAGCCCTGGGTAGGATTTCAGAGCTGAAGTGACCAAACAGGCTCCACCCTTTCGTTAAGCAGATTGGAAACAAAGGCCCAGGAAGGTGATGTGGCTTGTCCAAGATCAACTAGGTAGGAAGGGAGGCAGGACAAAAGCCCCGTGATTTATTCATGACACCTGCTACCTTCTCACCATCTAGAAGCAACTCCACATACGAAGTAAGAATAAAAAATATGATGAATATTTAAAGAAAAAAATTTATTACAGTAAATGATGCTTTACTATTAATGCCCCTCAAAATACTTGGAAATACCCTTACTTTGAGAGATTGGGTTCACCCTATTGGATAAATACAATCCAAATGCTTAATTAGTAAGTTCATTGTATTTTGTGTTATCCTTTGCTTCATGAATTTACATTTTACTTGTTCAACTAGATTTATTCACACAAAGGGAAATAACTCCACTAATTTTGCCGTTCTTGAAATCCAGACAGATAAAATTATTTGCCTGGGACTCAAGAAAGCTTTGTGGGGTATTTTTATATCTTCACCCAATCTTTCAGCACTTTGCTTGGTAGTTCTTTATTAAAATTTATATATTTTCATAATTAAAACTTTAAACAGGGTTATAATCCAGATCAACCCATGGGAGGTAGACAGTTATAAACAATACACAGACTGTTATGAGATCAAATGGAAGGAATAAAAGTAAGCCACTTCACATAAATTGAAGAAAGTCTGGTTTTACTGCATAGACTAGGAAAATAGCCAGAGGGCCATGCATGGATGAGCACATTTTGACACCAGTGCAGTGGGACATACCTGTAATCCCAGCACTTGGGAGACTGAGGCAGAAGGATAGCAAGTTTGAGGCTAGTGTAAACTACAGAGTGAGACCCTGTCTCAAAAATAAAATAAAATAAAATAAAGCTTTTCATAAAACATTTTGTGGTCTGACACATAATCAACATTTGCTTATGAAACAGTGATGATTTATTTCTGATTATCTTACAGAAACATTTTTTGCTTCATTATTTTATTTCTGCTGCCTAAGGATTAAAAATTAACAACAATCACACAGTCATAAGCCTACCAATTACGTACCTTGCTAGGATTTATGTGTATTTGGTGAATGTTTAAAAATGGTGCCTCAGTTGTTCCTAGTATCAAACTCATCATCCTGGCACTGTAAGAACTTGCAGATTCTCATAGTTTGGACACTAGATTCTGGTTAGTTCTTTTGATGGCCTAGATAAGGGACTTGGAAAAGAAAAGGAAAAGGGCAGGTTTTGAGCTGGTTTTTAGAGCTGGTTTTCAGAGGTAGGTTTCAGGGATTTTACTGGGCAGCTGCTGGCCAGAATGGGGAGGGGAATGTAGTTCGTGAGCAAAAGCCACAGGGAAAGTTTGTTCAGTTACTGTTGAGATTTAGGATCCCAATGTAATGGATTCATCACTGAAGTTCGTAATCTGTGAACCCTGCAGAAAAGTGTCCACAGCGATGAAAAGTTTTATACAGGGCAGGACAAAAGAAAGGAGGCGCTAAAGGAAAAGAGTTGGGGCTGAGTGGCATGGGAATATGGAAAACCAGGATTTATGCTTCCTCCAGAGAGGTCCAGGGAGAGGATGAGCAAATTTACAGACTGCTTCCTCTAAGGATTTGCCAGAAAGATTGTTTCTAGACAGATGCTTAGCAGGCAATTGTTGTTTTGTTTCTTCTTCTTTTTTTTTTTTTTTTCTTTTGCAAGTTGTTATTTGAACAGTGTTTTATTACCTGTTTTCTTCGTCAGTGTAAAGGAATTAGATCAGGAAAGAAACCTCAGATTATTAAAAATCAAAGAGTTTGAAATGGATTCACAGGACAATAGAGAGTGACTGTTGTACTAGAATAATCTCATTTTGTAGCAAATGACCAATTTCTCATTTTGTTATTCTTTGTCATATCAATATTACATATTCAACAGAAACATACTAGAAGAGAGAATAAGTGAAATGAAGGGGGGGGAATCAGAATTTCCTCCTTCAACATCTTTTCCTTTTCAAATGTTGTTGTTATTAGGTGCCGTCTAGTCTTTGTCTGACTCATAGTGATCCTATGTACAACAGGAGAAACATTATTGTCAGTGCTTCTCTGCTATTCATAGGGTTTTCAACGCGGATTGATTTTTGGGAGTGGGTTGCCAAGTCCTTCTTCCAAACCTACAGTATCTGGTGTTTCCAAGTGTCTCCTATCCAAGTACAAACCAGGCCCCACCCTGCTTAGTTTAGGAGATCTGACAGGATCAGGTGCCACAGTGGTACAGCTGCAGGCCCTTTTCAAATATGTGCAATTAAAATATTTTCCCTAGCTGGGCACGGTGGCACATGCCTGGAATCCCAGCAGTTCAGGAGGTAGAGGCAGAAGGATCACAGATTCGAGGCCAGAAGCAACCTGTGTAACTTAGTGAGACCCTGGTGCAATTAAAAATATAAAATAAGAACTGTGGGCTCAGCTCAGTGGCAGAGCGCTTGCAAAGTACACTCGAGGCCCTGGGTTCAGACCCCAGTAGTGCAAAAAATAAAATAAAATAAAACATTTTCCCTTTTAACAAAACCATAACTCTTTCAGAACTTGTTTGCCTCCTGATTTTTTCAACAACACAATTAGACATCATTCCATATTAATACATTTAAACCTATATCTTAATGGCAATAATAGTTTCTGTTATATGGACATGCCATCATTTATTTACCTATGCTCTTTTTTAGGAATTTTTAGTTATTTCTGTTTAAGTGATTTTTAAAGCATTGGTGAATATGTCTGTACATATCTGTGTGCACTCATCCAATTATTTACACAGAGTAAATTCTTTAAAATGGATGCTGAGTGAGGTGGTTTGGTTTGGGGGATAAGAGTATAGTTCAGTAGTGGAGCATGAAGCTCTGGGTTCAATGCCTTGCACCAAAAAATCGGTTTTTTCCTTTAAGAACTAGAGAAAGGAAGCCGGGCATCTTAGCACGTGCCTGTAATGCCAGCTATTTGGGAAGCTGAGGTTAGAGGATCTCAAGTTTGAGTCCAGTGGCAGCCTGCACAACTTAGCAAGACCCTCCCTGCTTCAAAAATTAAAAAGGGCTGCCAGTTGAGGTGGCACACACCTGTAATCCCAGCTGCTTGGGAGGCGAAGGCAGGAGGATTGCAAGTTCGAGACCAGAGGCAGTCTGTGCAATTTAGTGAGACCTTGTCTCAAAAAAGGTAAAAAAAATGAGCTGGAGGTGTAGCTCAGTGGTCCAGCACTTGCAGAACATGTGAGCGCAAGGCCCTGGGTTCAACCCCCCAGTACCACAAAATAAAATAAAATAAAATTAAATTAAAAAGGGCCTAGGAGTGGAGCTTAGGAGTGCTTGCCTAGCATGCATGAGGCCCTGGGTTTAGTCTCCAGTAATACAATAAATATAGAAAGTATTCAAGTGTTTATCTACTGTTCTGTTCCTCTTTGCTCTTTTAATTTTAAAAAATGTTCCACATATAGGGCCAGCTACTTGATTTCTCTTCCTGACTTATGAGTGAAATGGGGATGACAGTAGGGTCATTATGAGGAGTAAAGATGTGTTACAAGATGAAAGACACTTAATGATGGTTAGACTTTCATGTGGGAACCTGCTCATAAGTTATCTTGCACTTATCTTATTGTGCTTGTCTCCTTAGCTAGACTGGGTCCCAGAACTGTGGCTTTCTATACCCCAGTACTCATAGCAACTTGTTGACTGGAATGGTTGTGGTCAGACACCAAGATTTGTTGGGGGAAAAATGATACTGCATTAAGAATGAGCCGTTTTATATCACAATATTATGCTGAGCAGACCAGGGTATTAGGGTAGATTCTGAGCCTGTATGATGGTTAGTTTTGTCAGCATAGCAAAGCTATGGTCCCCAGTTATTCTAACACTAATCTAGGTGTTATTGTCACTTAGAAGATGGTGAAGCCCAAGCAGAAATTATGGACCTAAACAAGGGCAGTAATGGTGAGAGGAGGAAGAGACAGAGTGGAGGGATGTTTAAGGGTAGAATCAACTGAACTTGGCAATCAGATGTACTCAGGGTTACAGAGAAGGAGGACTGTTAGATGGCTTGCACATTTCTGGGAAAGAAGAAATCAAGTTTTCTTAGGAGGAATAATGAATGTAGTTATGAACATGCATTAAGCTGGAACCGATTTTTGGTATCTGCACTATGGATATAGGAGTCAACTGAACAGAGGTTATACCTAAGCCGTAGAGTTGATGAAGAAAGCAAGCATTTAGAATGAGGACTCTCTCTTTAACTCTTTTTAAAATAATAAATCTGTAAGCCCAGGGTGGTGGTACATACCTGTAATCCCAGCACTAGGGAGGCTGAGGCAGGAAGATAGAGAGTTTGGAGCCAGCCTGGACTACATGTAAGTTTGAAGCCAGTCTATGCTGTACAATGAGACCCTGTCTCAAAAAACAAACAGCAGTGAAAAACAAAACCCAAGAAACCAAACTAATACTTACAAAGTGTTTAGGACAGTGCTTTCCACCCGTAGTAAGTGCCATATAAGTATTTGCTTAAATTTTAAGATAAAAAGGAGCTCCATTAGATGGTGGAGGGAAGCAGCAATTCTGCAGCTCACAGTATAATATTCTGCTTTTAGAAGCAGTCACAAGGGCTCTTTACCAAAGGGTAAAGATACCCAGATTGCTTACAATTTCACCATTAAAGTAAATCTTAGTTATGATGACAGGTTTTTCTTATTGTGATATTGTTTGATATTATAAAGTACTGATTGAAGGCTGGTGGTGCAGCCAGTGGTTGACCATTTGCTTAACCTTTCCTTGGGTTCAGCTCCCAACATTGAAAAACCAAACCAAAACAAAGCCTGGTTGAGTTCAAGGCCCCTTTGATCTCAGCTTCCAACCCAAATTGCAGATCCTTCCCTGAGGCAAATTTTGTGATGAAATTGATGATCCTTCTCTGCACACATGTACTATAGGTATATGTAGAAATGTGTGTCTGCTGTTTACACGTTTTCCTTTCATTTTTCCCCTTTTTGTTTTCTTTTACTATTCTTCAAAAAATAGCATATTGTGCCTTTTTTTTCTTGTCTCTTGATTCATTTAGAGTGTAAAAGTTTGTGACTTGTGAAGGGGCTCTGAGTTCTGTGAATCACTCTTGGTTCTAGGTTGTGACTGGCCTGGACCTGACCAGCTGAGATCAGCTGCATTTTGATGGCTTGAGATTTAAGAAGCTACCATAGAAGGTCTGGGTTTCTTTGGGAAAAGCATGCCCACCCAGAGCACAGGGACTGCAGAGAGGGCCTGGGCAGACAAGTTACTACTTCACAGTGTGGCCTTTTACCACAAGCTTAGAGTGGCCTTTGCACTTCTTCCCTGGAAAGGGCATTTCCCACCCCTCCCATCCCGCAACAAAGCTTAGCAGGAGGTAGAAAATGTAAGAGCTAATAACCTCCTGAGATCATCCGACTAGGAAAGGCGCGCAGCAGTGGGTTTCCTCTGCCACCTCTCAGTCCGGCAGGGGAAAAGTCCAGCTCCATCCTTTACTGCTAGCCCAGCCGTGATAGCCTGGATGCCTCGGGCGATTCATATGGAAATGCAGGACTCCGAGTGGGGAGTGCTGACCCTATTCAAAGGGCCCTAGGGGTTGAGGAGCATTCCAGAGCTCTGGGTGGATTCTGCTCCGCCTGCTGATCCTCCCACCCGCACATTGGCTCGCGGTTCTGGGCGCTGCAGGTACCTCCCGGGCTGTGGGAGCCGTGGGAACCCACGTGGAGGGAGGGGGAGCGGGTAACTTGGGACCTCCTGGGAGCGCGGAAGGTTACCGGACTTCCCCAGGCAAGGGAAGAGGGCCTGGCTTGGCTCTTTAACTCCTTTAAAGTATGTTAGAGTTGTGGGACGCTGTAAGTTATGCTGATTCCCCTCCTTAGAACCAAGGGACTTGAACCTGGGGCTAACGCACTAACCTGAGAAGGTATGGCTTTGGGGTGGGAGGATGGGAAGAGGAGCACCAAAACCTTACAACTGTTTTATCATGAAAGTAAATTGGTGCAGTCGGTCCTAGCTCCTTAATGCCTGCAGGGCCATCCCAGGAAGAAAGTGACAGCTAGTCCGCACTTTTTATTGATAGGCTGATACTTGGCCTGTTTCCTCCGTGTATTTGCTCATCTTCAGATTTTATTGTTCTGTAGGAAAGCAGAATTTTAGAACCTGTGCACAGAGCATTTATCTACTCTGCATTTTTACCTTCATCTGGTGCAGAGGGCAATTTCTCATCCACCGTGGGAAAAGGAGTACCCTTTATTATTGTTTAATTCCCTCAACAACTTCCAGAGTAGGTGTTATTCTCCTTTTACACATGAGGAATTTGAGGCCCAGAGGTGAATTTTTCCTGGGCTCCCCAGCTAAAATAGTGAGGAAGTGCAAAATTCAAAGCACCTTCCCACTGCAGCTAGCAGAGAGTGAAGGCCACTTTCTCTCACTAGATTTTCCTGGATACTAACATTATATTTATTTTTTGGTGCTGGAGATGAAACCCAGGCCACAAGCTTGCCAGGCAAGCACTCTACCACTGAGCTACATCCCTAACCCACCAAAATATATATCAAACTTTTTTTTTCTTAGCATATGCATAGTAAAAAGGAAAAAGTTTTACATTTGGAATCATTTCAAGCCAGTCACTTGTTACTTTTCCTAATATTTAAAAAGTTAATTAATATGTTTGTGGAGCCAGAATGGCACTGGGCTTTTCAGAAACACCTGGGGTTTTGTTAAAGATTTCAGATTCTCGGGGCCTACCAAATTTGCTGAATCAGATTCTCTCAGGTGATACCCAGGAAACTGCAAGTTAGCAAGAACATCACAAAGGGTTTTTTGTTGTTGTTGTTTAAGTATTTTGATTTTGCATATTTAGGCGGTATAGATTGATAATCCAGTCATATATATACTGTGCAATTGTCAAATCAGGATTGTTGACACTTCCATCTCCTTAAACATTTTGTAATTTTTTTTTTTGATACTGGGGGTTGAACCCAGGGCCTCACGCTTGCATGCTTTGCAAGTGCTGGACCACTGAGCTGCACCCCCAGCCCATTTTTTTACTTTTTGAGACAGGGTCTCACTACATTACGCAGAGTGCCTCTGCCTCTGGTCTGGAACTTGGGATCCTCCTTCCTCTGCCTCCCCTGCTACTGGGATTACAGGCATGCGCCACCACGCCCGGCTGCAAAAATTTTTTTTTTTTTTTGGATTACATGTAGTGATAATTGTACACTCTTATGAGGTACAGTATGATTTTTAAAAATTGCATACAGTATAGTGAAGATAATTATGAGATTTTCATAGAATTGCATACTGTATTTTGCACTTGTTTTCTCTTTACCCCCTCACATTGCTCTTCCTCACTTGGGATTTTTTCATCCACCTCCCCTTCCCACTCCTCTCCTCCCTTCTCCTGATGGGTCCTGTTGAGTTTTTCTCCCTTTAAGATAAATCTGGCTCCCACAGATGAATGAGGATATGCAGTATTTCTCTTTTTGAGTCTAGGTTAGTTCACTTAAAATGATGACCTTGGGTTCCATCCATTTTGCTGCAAATGACATGACTTCATTCATCTTTACTACTGAATAATATTCTATTGTTTATATATGCCACATTTAAAAAATCCATTCATCTCTTGATAGACATCTGGGCTGATTCCATACCCTTACAATTGTAAAGAATGCTTCAGTAAGCATGGAAGTGCAGGTTTCCCTGTGGTATGATGGCTTGTTTCCTTTGGATATATACCCAGGAGTGGTATAGCTGGATTATTTAGTAGTTCTATTTTTAGTTTTCTGAGGAAGGTCTATACTGATTTCCATAATGTCTATACTAATGTACAGTCCCATCAGCAGTGTAAAAGTATTCCCACCCTTGACCCCCACTCAATCTTTGCCAGTGTTTGTTGTTTTGTTGATGCTAGCCTTTCTGACTGGGGTGATATGGAATCTCAGTGTAGTTTTGATTTGTATTTCCCTGATGGATAAGGATATTGAACATTTTTTTCATATGTTGATTGGCTCTTTGTGTTTCTTCTTTTGATAATTGCTCAGTTCCATTACCCATTTATTGATTATTTGTTATTTCAGTGTTATTTTCAGTGTTTAATTTCTTGAGCTCTTTATGTATCCTAGAAATTAATCCTCTGTCAAATGTATAGGAAGCAAAGATTTTCTTCTATTCTGTAGGTTTTCCCTTTACTCTATTGATTATTTCCTTTGCTGCTCAAAAGCTTTTTAATTTTATGTAATCCTATTTGTCAATTCTTGGTGCTATTTCCTTGGGCTACTGGAATCCTGTTAAAGAAAGTAACTTGCCTATGCCAATATGTTGGAGTGTGTTCCCTACATTTACTTCTAGTAGTTTCAAAGTTTCTGGTTTTACATTGAGATCTCTGGTCCATTTGAATTGACTTTCATACAGGGCAAGAGATCCAGGTCTTCTTTCATTTGTCTACATACGGATATCCAGTTTTTCCAGCACCATTTGTTGAAGAGACTATCTTTTCTCTAATGTATGCCTTTGGCACCTTTATTGAAGATCAGGTGGCTGTAGGTTTGTGGGCATATATCTGGATCTTCTGTTCTGTTCTGTTGATCTTCATGCCTGTTTTTGTGCCAGTACCAAGGTGTTTTTGTTACTATGTCCCTGCAATACTGTTGAAATCGGGTATTATGATGCTTCCTGCATTACTCTGTTTTTTTGTTTGTTTGTTTTGTTTTGTGGTACTGAAGGTTGAACCCAGGGCCTTGCGCCTGCATACTCTGCAAGTGCTAGACCACTCAGCTGCACCCTCAGCCCATTTTTTTTACTTTTTGAGACAGGGTCTCCCTAAATTATGCAGACTGTCTCTGGTCTCGAACTTGCCATCCTCTTGCCTCCATCTCCTGAGCTGCTGGGATTACAGGCATGTGCCACCACACCCGGCTTCTGCATTACTCTTGCTGATTGTTTTGGCTATATAGGGTCTTTTGTGCTTCCATGTGAATTTTAGAATTTTTTTTTTCCATTTCTGTGAAGTATGTCATTGGAATTTTGATGCAGATTGCATTGAATCTGTAGATTACTTTTGGTAGTGTTGCCATTTTATTAATTGTTCAATATTAATTGTTCTGACCCATGATAAGAGGAGGTCTCTTTATCTTCTAGTGTCTTCTTCAGTCTCTTTAGTGTTTTGAAGTTTGCAAGATAGAGATCTTTAGGATCTTTACATTTGTGATGGGCTATTTTGAATGGGATTGTTTTGATTTCTTCCTTTTCCTCTTCCTTATTGGTATATAGGAATGCTCTTGATTTTTGACTTAATTTTGTATCCTGTGACTTTGCTGAAGGAAGTAATTAGCTCTGAGAGTTTTTTAGTAGAGACTTTAGGGTGTTTTAAGTATAGGATCATGTCATGTGCAAATAGGAATAATTTGACTTCTTTGTTTCCTATTTATTTCCCTTTTATTTCTTTCTCTTGCCTTATTTCTCTTGCTAGGACTTCAATCACTATATTGAATAAGCGTAAGGAGAGTGGACATCCTTATATTGTTGCTGATTTTAAAGGGAATGCTTTCAGTATTAATGTTGAGGTATGTTCCTTCTATTCCCAGTTTCTTCAGCACTTTTATCATGAAAGAATGTTTGCATTTTGCCAAAGGCTTTTTCTGCATCTATTGAGATGACTATGTGATGTCTGTCACTGAGTCTATTGATGTGTTGTATTACATTTATTTATTTGCATGTGTTGAACCAGCCTTGCATCTGTGGAATGAAGCCCATTTGGTTGTGGTGTATGATCTTTTTTATGTGATACCATATTTGGTTTTCAAGTGTTTTATTGAGGATTTTTGCATCAGTGTTCAACAGAGAAATTGGTCTATATGTTTTTTGTTGTGTCCTTATCTGGTTTTGGTATCAGAGTGGTATTGTATTTTGTAGAATAAATTTGGAAGTATATCTTCCATTTCTATCTTATGGAATAATTTGAGAATGATAGGTATTAGTTCTTCTTTAAAGGTTTGATAGAATTTGGCTTTGAACCCATCAGGACCTGGGCTTTTCTTTATTGGAAGGTCTTTTATTGCTGCCTCAATTTCATTACTTATTATAAGCCTGTTTAAATTATTTATATCCTTTGGGTTTAATTTTGGTAGGGTAAGGAACTTATGCATTTCTTCTGCACTTTTGGATTTTGGGGAGTACAAGGTCTCAAAGTAATCTCTGATGGTCCTCTGTATTTCATTGGTTTCTGTTCTTATGACCCCTTCTTCATCTCTGATTTTATTAATTTGGATCTTCTGTCTCTTTTTATGGGTTTAGCAAAGGATTTGTTGATCTTGTTTATGTTTTCAAAGAACCAACTCTTGGTTTCATTGATCTGTTCTATTGTTCATACACAGGTTTTTAATCATACTAACTTTTTTTTTTAAAGGCTGTTCAAGAGCCTGTAATTCCCACCTGCAAAAGACATGCTGGCAGTTTAAAAAGATTGTTAACATTTTTCTCATTTTTAATAGAAATAAAATCTGAGTCTTTTGGTATAGGCTCTCTGATGAATAAAGGCTTTCTGGTACTCTGACTACTGTAATAATAGAACTTTGATTCCTTGGAGAGAATTTTTAAGATTTGAAGCAAATAGACCCCGATCTTTTCCAGTTGGGATTCCAGGCTAGGGAAGCAAAATGATATGCAAGATTTGGACTTAAATATATTTATGTTGTAATTGCAGGAACTGCCATTTGCTCAGATAATTTGGTCAGCCTCTCAAAGCCTAGTTGTTAAATTTGTTAAGTAATAATAGGGGGCTGGGATTTAGCTCAGTTGGTAGAGCGCTGCTCTGCAGTCTCTGAGGTCCCAAGTTTGATTCCCAGCACTGCAAAAATGGGAGAAGGATGTGGCAATCCATGCCCGAGGCAATCCCTAAACAATCAGCCATTGAAAACCCTATGAGGGTCACTATGAGTCTGACATGACTTGACGGCACTTAACAACAACAGCAAAGTAATAATAACTACCTTAAAGTTTTGGTGTATCAAATGAGCTCAGATATATGTTGTTGTTGTTAGGTGCCATTGTTAGGTGCCATGGAGTTGGGTCCGACTTATAATGACCTTTATGTACAACAGAAGAAACACTCCCTAACACTGTGCCATGTCTAGCACTATTGTCAGTGCTTCTCTTTTATTCATAGGGTTTTCAATGGCTGATTTGTGTTTTGGAAGTGGGCTCCCAGGTCTTTCTCCCAAGCCTACAACACCTTGTATTCCCTGGCAGTTTCCTATGTAAGTACTAACCAGGCCCAACTCTGCTTAGCTTCTGAGATCTGATGAGATTGGATGCCAGTAAGGCTGCAGGCATATGGTTTGTAAATTATCTCACATGTGGTAAGGAATTCTGTAAATGTTCTCCCTTTTCAGAGCTTTTTCTCCTTTTCAGGAGAATATTCTCCTTTTTCAGAGCTTTTGTATTAAAGATGAGTTTCTTTTCTCAACTTGCCACTAATGAGACCATATTTGGGACTGGGAACCTGTTGTGTTGGAATCTCAAATTTAAAACAAATCCATTAAAAATAAATTTTATGAGGTTGGGAGTGCAGCTCACTGGTAGAGGTTTGCCCAGCATGTGCCAGGCCCAGGGTTCACTCCCCAGCACTGCAATGAATAAATGAATAAATTGTATATATTTTACAATTAATTTAGACTTGTAATTTAGCACTGTGATGAAATGAATTATGCTTGAAATTTTGCTCTTCATTCTACCAAATAAGAAAGTTCAAGAAAGATATTTTCCATTGTCTTTTTAAACTTTATTTTGAATATTAAATTTATAGAAAATTCCTTCAGTTAAATGCACCAGTATTTAGCATTTTGCCATATTTTTGTTTTTATATTTTATTCCTCTCCCTAGTTTTATTTTGTTGTTGTTGTTTTCCCTCTCAATTATCTCAGAAGATACTGCATATATCATGCCCCTTGTTGGGCTTCAGTTTGTATTTTGTGCTGCTGGGGATAAAACCCAGAGCCTCCCACACCAGGCAAATGCCCTGCCAGCCCATTCAGTGTGTATTATGTATGAACATAGATATTATTTTACATGATAATAGGTGTGCCACTATAGGAAATTTAAAATTGATTTGATCATTTATGTAATAATCTGTATCCTATATTCTGGTTTCATCAATTGTCCTAGTGGTATCCTTTGTAGCATTTTTTTTCTTCAAATAGAGATCCAGGACAGAATCATCATTTCTGGTTATATTTGAGAACTGTTCTTTGGGTTTTTGTTTTGTTTTGTTTGTCTTTCATGACATCAACATTTTGAAGATGTAAATCCTCAAATTGAGTTTGATGTTTCCTCAAGATTTGTTTCAAATCATATATTTGCGACCGGGATAGAGCATAGGGATATGTGTTGTTTCTAGAGGTGACATTTGGAAGCATGCCATGTGTGTTTGCCCTTTAATGGTGACATTAATTTTGATTAGAGAGTGGTGGTGTTTCTATTTCTCCATTTGTTTTCATTTTTGTAATATATAACATTTAATAAGCAATATTAAACTGTGTAAATATCCTGATCATTATCCAACCCCACCCAAAACAGCAGATTCATCTGTTGATTACCAAATTTTATTCTATGGTTACAAAATGGTGATTTTCTGTCCCCATTTCTTCTGTTATTTATGAGTTGACATTCTGTCATTAGAAAGAGCTTTCTCCTCTCCCCTATTTATGCACAAATGTATTATGAGTCTTAATTCATTGGTTCTTGGTTTATTCAATGGATTATACTTCTTTGTTGTGCTTATTTATTTTGATACTCAAGTTGTGCCAGATTGGGCCTATGGAAGCCCCTTCAAGCTGACTCCCTCGTCTTGTGTTGACATGCCCCCGTTGTGTTGTGGAACACCTCTTTGCTTTCTGCCCCAAGATATTTCAGGCTTATCTATAACTTTCCCTGGCCTGGCCCTGGAATTAGCCATTTCTTCAAAGAACCCTGTTTCCCTTAAGTGGAGAAAGGTGTTTTGAAACCAGCATCTGGGTTGCATTCTTTTTCAAATATTGAAATTCCTAAATCTTCAGAGAAGGAAAAGCATAAAACAATTTTGGAGAATAAAATCTGCAGTGAAGAATTAGCTTTTTATAGTAGTTTGATGCTTTTGTTTTTGCTGCTTATAATTGCACTAGGATGTAAAACTATATTTACTTACCAACTATATAATTGTTTAAGTGGGTCTTAAGGAATTTGAAAGAAACTCAGTGGAGATTGCTTCACTGTTGAATTTTTTCAATTGTTTTAGTAATTTAATGTTCATTTTAAATGAACAAATGCTGTCCTATCTTCAAAAATAATTTTCTCACCTTATACATCTAAGAAACAGGAAATTGTAAGTGCTGATGACAAGATACATATTTGTTTTTTTTTTTTTAGAATCATGTAGTCTAGTTCTGCAGAGATTCTTTTAATTGAAAATACCAGTAAAGAACTTTATAGTATTTTGTATTTATCTTCCAGGACATATGAAAGAAGTAACAAAACCTGCTGTGAGTCTTGATGAATGTTTTGATAGGGAGACTTTAAATAATATTTAAATATGTAACTATATGCTAATGTTAATCTGTCACACTAGTGACTAGAAAATGACTAATGGATGATTTCTATTATCTTCTTTTGGAAAGTTGCCATTATTATGTGTTCTCCATGATAGTCTTTTTAATGTACTGTATTGATGTTTTTGTGTCCCAGAGTGGTATTTCTGCTGCTGAAATGGGGAACAGGTTTTATATCTGATGAAGTGAAAGCAGTTCTTGATAAGACCCAAAACTCTTTCAACCTCTTTTCCAAGGAGACTGTAGATACTGATCGGTCCTCTTAAAGTTAGTCAGGTTCTTTTTAGGACAAAGTCAAAATGGTATTGCATGGGTGGGAGAATTTTCTCTGCAGGGATGGCTCGCTAGACTCTCTGTGTTTAGAGCTGCTGTGTTCGATCACATTTCCTGACAGTTGACAGCAGGGTGACCTTTGATTCTCTAGGAATGCTTCTTTCCAGCTCAAACTGTTGAAGCATCCTGTTTTCACACCCAGAGACACTGACCAGTCGTCCTTTTCCTTCTAGAGATGACACTCCTCTCCTCCCAATCTTCATCCCTGGTGACCCCTTCTGGATCTGTGTCCACTGAAAACCCAGAGCAGAGGATGCTGGAGAAGAGAGCCAAGGTAGTGGAAGAACTTCTTCAGACGGAAAGAGACTACATTCGGGATCTGGAGATGTGTGTTGAGCGGATCATGGTGCCCCTGCAGCAGGCGCAGGTGGGAACTATAGGAGACATCTTGACCTTGAATGTGGTTGTCCAAGCCTGAAGCATTAGGATGTGGGAGATTTCACCCCAGAGATGTACTGGGCTTGAAATAAAGGCTGTGACTGCTATTGCATTACTGTCTCTACAGACTAGACTGGTTCCTTAGACATTTTCCTGTAGTGGTGGGGGTGGGAACAGAGAAGAGTTTATGTTAGTGAGCTTTCTTTCATTGTGACAAAATACCTGTGATAATCACCTTTAAAACAGAAGAGAGATTTATTTTGGTTCACAGTTTCAGAGGTTTCACTCCATGGTCAATTCGCTCTGTTTTGGCAAGGCAGCACATCCTAGTGGGAAGAGCTTGGAAACAAAGCTGTCCACCCACCTCATGGCGGCCAGGAAGCAAAGACCAAGAAGAAGGGTCTGGGTCCCGATATCCCCTCCAAGGGCACACCTCAGTGACCTAACTCCCTCTAACTAGGCCCCACTCCTAAAGATTCTACCATCTCCAAATAATGCCACAGGCTGGCAACCAAGGTTTTAACACATGAGCCTTAGAGGGACACTCCATATCCATTAGTTTCATTTCCATGCATCATTATGCTTTGTTTCCCTTTCTCAGGTACCCAACATTGATTTTGAGGGGCTTTTTGGAAATCTGCAGATGGTGATTAAGGTCTCAAAGCAATTATTGGCTGCCCTGGAAGTCAGTGATGCTGTAGGTATGAGCTCTTGCTGTCATTTCAGTAAGGAGCAGGGTGGGAGGAAAGGACCCCTCTAATGCTGAAAAGTTGTGCTAGGAAAATGATGTCTTACTTCATTCAGAGGTTATTTGACTCCTGCTTCTCCTTTTATCTCAGCCAGCTTTGAGGGAGTAAAGTGTGTTAGCAGTAGAAGAGATTTTAGATATTTCTCAAACTGATGGTTGCGACCCATTAGTAAGTGGGTCGTGAGATCAGTTTAGTGGGTCACACTCCGTGTATAGTTCTCAATAAAATAAACTAGATAACTAAGCTACTGGGGTTTTATTTGGAAACTTCCATTTCATGTGTATGTATACCAAATCATGATTTTAAATGTATTTATTTATGTGGGCGGTTGTTGAAAGTGTTTAAAGAACCTTCATCTGGTTCTTGTGAACAAGGGAGCTTATTACTTTTCAGTTGCTGTGTGACAAATTACATGGAAACTTTGCAGCTTAAAACTATAAATTGTGTGTGTGTTTGTGTGTATGTATAAGAATGGCAGGCTCTGATGTCAGGAATCTGGAATCAGTTTAGCTTAGGCTGTCTTATGAGGTTGGAGCCAGGCTGTTAGCCTGGCCTGCTATCATCTTCTGGGCCTCAGGCATCCACTTCCAAGAAAGCTCGCTCAGCTCTTTGGGTCAGCTTTTTGCCACATGAGCCTCTTCATGGACTCTTCTCTTGACATAGATGAGTCATGAGTCACTCAAAATGAGTGGGACAGGATCTGCAGTACCTTTTATGACCTGATCTCAAAAGTGATACACCAACACTTCCTCTACACTCAATTGCTATGGTGTGAGGGGGAATAGCCTACAATTTTGCTGTTTTACTGGAATCATAGTTATGAGAGGCCACCATGGTTCCAGCCACCCCCCTACCTACATGACAATATCTAGCAGAAGGAAAAAAGTGAGCCCTGTCATTTTAGGAGAATGCAAACTTAGAGCTCTCACTTCTGGTTTCTTTTAGTTTATCATTGTCCAGAGCTGGGTCCCATGCGTGTGCCTGAACTGATTGCTAGAAAGGGGAATTGGGATCATGATGTTAGCTTAGGCTAGGCAGCATTTACATGATTTACCCGGGAGAAAAACGGATAAAGGAACAAAATCTGTGTTCTGCCTTTCTGAAGGAAGGAGAGATGGTGGTGGGAGGCAAAAGGACAGTGCAAGTTGGTCAGTATTTCTCTTTTCTTTTTTTGGCTATACTCAGGGTTGAACTTAGGGCTTTGCCCATGCTAGGCAAGTGCTGCACCACTGTGCTGCACCTCCAAGCCCTTTGTTCTTTTTTATTTTCAAGACAGGGTCTCACTAAATTGTACAGGCTGCCTTCGGCCTTGAACCTGTGATCCTCCTGCATTAGCCTCCTGGGTAGCTGAGACTACAGTCGTGCACCATGGCGCTCAGTTGGCTCAATATTTCTTGAGTGTTTGTGATACCCCAAGATAGGCCAAGCTAGATCTCAGTGGTTCTCTACAACAACCCCGTGAGGTTTAAGTACTCCCGATCTGATTTTCCTGCAGCCATAACACTGGGTATCCAATCCTGTCAGATCTCAGAAGCTAAGCAGGGTCTGGCCTGGTTTGTACCTGGATGGCAGACCGCCTGGAAACACGAGGTGCTATAAGCTTGGGAGAAGGACCCAGAAACCCACTACCCCAAAACAATCAGCCATTGAAAACCCCATGAATAGCAAAAAAGCACTGACAATAGTGTTTCATCTGTTGTACATAGGGTAACTATGAGTTGGACGCCAACTTGATGGCACCTAACAACAAAAAAAATCTTATTTTACACATGAGAAACTGAGACATAAAGGGAAGGAAATTTGCCCGGTTTCACATGGCAGGTAATCAATTAAGGTGACCAACATTCAAACTCAGGTCTATTTATTTATTTATTGTGGTACTGGGGAGTTGAACCCAAGACTTAACACATGCATTTGCAAGTCCTTTTCCGCTGAGCTGCACCCCCAGCCCATTTTTTATTTTTCTATTTATTTATTTTGAGAGACAAAGTCTCAGTTACACAGATTGCCTCTGGCCTTGAACTTGCAATCTTCTTGCCTCTGCCTCCGACATGTCTACAACTATTGGCATGAGCTACTGTGCCTCGCTTCAAACTTAGATCTTTATCATCCAAGCTCACCTCATTCAGCTCTCTTACACAGAATTCAGCTGTGTGTCTAGCATGTGATGGACTAGTGACAGAAACTGCAGTTTGGGGACCTTGCTCTCAGATTAATTGGAAGGTCAGAGAGATAAGGAAGGACAGGCACACATGGAGTTGGCTAGAAAGAAGTCATGGTGATCGAGCTTTAAAATGATAAATCATGAAAGCCAGTGTATGATATTTTATAAGACATTTCAAATAAGTACCTGCAGGTCATTTAATTGAATTATAAAAGAAAGATTTAGCTGCTATCGAAAAGGGATTAATTATTAATCAAGCAATTATTCATTTTTCTTCCAATTTTTTCTATTACCTGCTGTGGTCAGGGGTCTTAGATGGCCCTAGTTAACTGGCTGACCCAGGGCGACCTTTCCTCTTCAGTCCCATTCACATCAAAGATGTGTCTCAGACACCAGCTGCAGCTGATGTTCAATCAATTTATTCTGGTAGTGCTCTACAAAGGATAGTGGTGGCCTGGCGTGGTGGCACATGCCTGTTATCTCAGCAACTCAGGAGGCAAAGATAAGAGGATTGCAAGTTTGAGGCCAGAGGTAGCCTGAATAATTTAGCAAGACCCTATCTCAAGATAAAAAATTATAAAGGGGCTGGGGATGCAGCTCAGTGATAGAGCACTTGCAAAGTATGGCACAAGGTCCTGGGTTCAGCCCTCTAGTCCCATAAACAGAAAAAAAAAAAAAAAGGATAGTGAGAACAGGTGGTGACATGGGCTAGACACAGGGGTCAGAGGACTGCCTGAGAAAAGGGTCTCCAGCCAGACAGGATCTCAGAGTGTGGGAGATTCTTCCCTCTTTCTTATACCTGTATTCAGTCTGGGTCAGTCAGCAGGTATTTTTTTCATAAAGGGAGTTTAATCTATTCTTGTAAGAGGGAGCTTTGTTTTAAGGTTTGTGAGGGTTTCATCTGTGCTCAGGTAGTCTGGTCGCCTGGAAATCCCCAGGCCAGAGTGTACCATACTGCTGAGTGACAGACACAGTGTTTGCCCTGCCAGGAGTTCCACCAGGCCTCATGGCTACCATTAATTTTATAGTCACAATGGCTCTTACAGTATGTACCTGTATGTTATGACAACATATCCTACTTACTACAAGAAGCAAAAAGGCCATCCATGAAATTAATAAATGTCTATATAGTAGCTTAAAGTGGAAACCATTAGAGAATTTAGAGAATCACATTATCTATGTATTTATTTTCAGCATGCCAGTGCATACATGTAGTAAGAAAGCAGATGGAGCCAGGGGCAGAGGGGCATGCCTGTAATCCCAGCAATATTTTATGACAACATAACATATAACAATAAAGTGGGAAATTAAAATGTTATATTCACAACCCTGCCCTCATAAGATATCACCTGTGTTGATTTTTTTTTTTTCTTCCCTTCAATTCTTGTCCTAAGTCAAACAAGGGGTTAGGTAGCTGGCTTTGATGTATTAGAGGCACTTACAGAGTAATAGAGTCTTAGGAGCAGAAGGACTCTGAACCCACACAGGAGGCTCAGCCTTACACACAGGGGCCTCAGGCCATTGCAAATACTCAGAGTATATGAGGGGCCTAGCCAGGCATTGTACCACCTACCTTAATCACAGGGATTTGGGAGGCCGAGGCAAGAAAGTCTTGGGTTTGAGGCCAGAGGCAGCCTATACAACTTATCAAGACCCTGTCTCAAAATAAAAAAAGGAGCTAGGTATATAGCTAGTGGTAGCTAGCAGCATGAGGCCCCAGGCTTAACCCCCATGTACCTAAAAAAAAAAAGGTTCTATTGCTATCACATGTAAATGCAGCTACGTAAAGAGTTTTTTAATCACCGTTGTCTCTTTAAATATTGCTCCGCTGTGCAGCATATAAGGCTAAAGAGAGACCCGAGGTCAACCCGTCTTTTCTATATATGCAGATAACCTGCCTAGATGCCTTAATACACAAAAGTATACTGTCTGATCAAAACCTCTATTTAAGTTCAGTTTTTTGGGGGGTTGGGAGGATATTTAAAGGCAATAGTCTCTTCATTATTTATGCCATAGCAGGTGAGTTTTTTCAAATATAATTCCTATGTACCATCTACTTTGTGTGTGTGTGTGTGTGGTACTGAGGGGCTGAACCCAGGCCCTCATACATATTTTGCATATGCTCTACCACTGACCTACACCCCCAAATGTAGCTCCCTCTGGCCTTGAACCTGTGGTCCTCCTGCCTTTGCCTCCCATGTTGCTGGGATTACAGGCATGCCCCTCCACCCCTGGCTCCATCTGCTTTCTTACTACATGTGTGCACTGGCATGCTGTAAATAAATACATAGATAATGTGATTCTCTAAATTCTCTAATGGTTTCCACTTTAAGCTATCATATAGACATTTATTAATTTCATGGATGGTCTTATTGCTTCTTGTAGTAAGTAGGATTTCGCTGATGTTAAAATTTGGCAGTATACTTTATTATCTAGGATACTACAAAGAATGTTACTGACAACACTATGTGTATACTCCAAAGGACCTGTGTTCCTTGATCACCGGGATGAACTTGAGGGAACATACAGGGTTTACTGCCAGAATCATGATGAGGCCATTGCACTGCTGGAAATCTATGAGAAGGATGAGAAGATCCAGAAGCATCTTCAGGATTCCTTGGCAGAGCTTAAGTAGGAATTTTGACTTCTTCACCTCTATCATAGATCCTTAGTCTTGCCTTTTAGAAGTCACTTTATTTTAAACTTCTTTTAAACATAAATGCTTCATTATATGTCTTCCCTTTATATATCATGGAAATCTTAAGTGGCTTCTTATTTATACTATTGTCTACTTAAATCATTTATATCTATACAAAGAATTAGCATTTTTAGGTAAGAAGCACCCAGGAAGATAGTTCAAACCAAATAAACAAGAGCATGCTGTTGTTGTTGTGAGGTGCTGTAGTGTCACTCATAGTGACCCTCATAGGGTTTTCAATGGGTGATTGTTCGGGATTGCCTTGGGAGTGGATTGCCACACCTTTCTCCTGTTTTTTTTGTTGTTGTTGTTGTTTGTTTGTTTTTTGTTTTTGTGGTGCTGGGAATCAAACTCAGGACCTTGGAGACCAAGATTCTACCAACTGAGCTAAATCCCAGCCCCAAACAAGAGCATAAATGAGACAAAGTATAATTATTTTTGACCATCATGTGAGAGTCTCCTGGTCTTAGGCAGGCAAGTCAGAAAGATACAATATATGGGTAAGTAGACCAAACCTAGGGGCTGGATTTAAGCCCAGTTGGTAGAGTGCTGCTCTACACTCTCTGAGGACCCAGGTTTGGTCCCCAGTGCTGCCAAAAAAAAAAAAAAAAAAAAAAAAAACAGGAGAAGGACATACCAATCCACTCCCAAAGCAATCCCAAAACAATCAGCCATTGAAAAGTCCTATGAGGGTCACTATAATTTGGACCAGACTTGATAGCACCTAACAACAACAACAACAACAAGACCAAAGGGAAGTGAGGGCTTATCAACTTCTTAGTAGACTAGATATGCTATCAAAGAGAGTCATAGTTTTCTTTTATCCCATGTGGGTTTTTTTTGTCTGCCCAAAAAATTGTTGTTAAGTGCCATCAAGTCGGGTCCAACTCATAGTGACCCCATGTACAACAGACAAAACACTCCCTGACACTGTGCCATGCCCAGCACTATGTCAGTGCTTCTCTGCTATTCATAGTGTTTTCAATGGCTGATTGTTTCAGTTCTTCTCCCCTTTTAGGGGTGCAAGAGATCAAACCTAGGACCTCTGAGAATGCACATTATAATGCACTCTACCAACTAAGCTAAACTCCAGCCCGCCCAATAAATAGTTATGTTTTAAGAAGAAAGAGAACATCAACATCATGTCTCTAATAAGCTATCTTTTTTTTTTCCCTCATGCTCTCTGCCCTGTAGGAGCCTATATAACGAATGGTAAGTCGCCTGGCTACTTGGTATATGAGGTCATTTATTCAGTGGGATTTTTCTTACCTTAAAAGGGTGACTTTATTTTCTTACATTGTAGATTGTTGTTGTTATTAGGTGCCATAGAGTCGTGTCCAACTCATAGCGACCCTCATAGGGTTTTCAATGGCTGATTGTTTCAGGATTGCCTCGGCAGTGGACTGCCACATCCTTTTCCCATTTTTGCGGTGCTGGGACTCGAACTCGGGACATCAGAGACTAGAGCAGTGCTCTACCAACTGAGCTAAATCTCAGCCCCTACATTGTAGATAGAAACCTAGAAGTAGACTTGTTGTTGCTAGGTGCCATTGAGTCAAGTCCAACTCACAGTGACCCTATGTACAACAGAATAAAACACTTCCTGACACTGTGCCGTGCCTGGCACTATGTCAGTGCTTCTCTGCTGTTCATAGGGTTTTCAGTGGCTGATTGTTTCAGGATTATTTTTGAGAGTGAGCTGCCACATCTTTCTCCCATTTTTGTGGTGCTGGGGATTGACCCCAGGGCCTCAGAGTGTACAGAGCAGCATTCTACCATCTGAGCTAAATTCCAGCCCGGAAGTAGACTTACTTTACCATATTTTTTCATAGCACTTTCCACCAAATGACAGTGTACACATTTGGTTTTTTGTTTGTTGCTTATCTTCTCTCAGCAGGGTAGAGACATTTTTCGTCACTGTTAAATCCCTAGCACTTCGAACGGTACCTGGTATTTATCAGATGCACAGTGAATATAGTCATGTGTTATGTGATAACTTTTCAGTCAGTGATGGACCATGTATATGACAGTGATCCCATAAGATTATATTGCATAGGACAGTGGTCCCCAACCCTTTTGGCACCAGGGACTGGTTTTGTGGAAGGTAGTTTTTCCATGGACCAGGGGTGGTGGATGGCTACGTACAGATGCAGCTTTGCTTGCTTGCCCACCACTCACCTCCTCCTGGGAGGCCCAGTTGCTAACTGGCCTTGGACCCCTAGCCTAGACATCATAGCCATCTTAATTTGTGTAGTGCTGTCTGTGATGTTCACACAATGAAATCACCCAACAGCATGTCTCAGAACGTGTCCCCATCATTAGAAAATGCATGACTGTATTTAGGAATACCAAATAGTACCCAGAGACACTTATTATCAGCAGTTGACTAAAGTCTTTTTTTTGCCTTCTTTTACAGGGGATGCACCAATTATATTAACCTGGGCTCCTTCCTCATCAAGCCAGTACAGAGAGTAATGCGTTATCCACTGCTGCTAATGGAGTTGCTGAATTCCACCCCTGAATCCCACCCAGATAAAGTGCCTTTAACCAATGCTGTTCTTGCTGTCAAGGAAATCAACGTTAATATTAATGAGTATAAACGTCGAAAGGATCTGGGTAAGAAAGGCACTGCTGAAAAGGAGGCATGCCCTATGAGAAGGCTTGCCTCGAAAGAGTTACTTCACCAGAGTTGGACAAGCAGATGTTAGGTGTAATAGGGCTGTGATGAAGAAATGGTAGTAGAATTTAGAGCAAATGTGATATGTGATCAGAAGGATTCCATCAAGCACAAGCAATTTCTTAGCTCTTTTGAGGCCATCCTTTTCAACTGTTCTTATATTTGTTTTCTCTCCACATCTAATCAGAGGTCTCTAAAGTTAGGACTTTCTGTCTTCTCTCAGAAAACCCTATTCTTCCCTTCTCCCTGGGTCCCTTTGTGCCTCCCTGTGCCCTGTGACCTGCATCCTGTTGTGAGCCTCTCACTTCCTTTCCCAGCACTGCACAATCTGTTGACCAGACACCCACTCCTTCTAGATAACATAGAATGCATTGGGCCATATTTTTTCTTCTTTCATCAGATCTCAATTATTGAGGGCTTAATCTGAGCATTCAACAAGTATAGCACTGTGTCTGCGCTAAACTGACTGTTTGTATGCTCAGAGGGTCTGTAATGCAGTGCAGCCTCTTTGCCTGATTTTCCCCTGCTGCCACACTTTCTCTAAAGTTACCTAAAGTTGTTTGTACTGCTTTCTGCTTCAGTCATGTCACCCACATTAGTATGTGATATGGCTTTTGAAGCTCTCTGCCACTGAACCCTTTCTCTTGGTTCTGTCTCCTGATATAATATCTTCATCTTCTATTATGAAATGTCCCTTTTGCTGCCATGCAGTCTTCCCCTGCTACCTTGTCCTGCCATCTCCAGACTTTTCTACAGATTGAGCCTAATGTATGACACAGTGAAATAACTGATGTACAGCATATTACTGTGTAAGATCATTGGATATAAATATCTCATCTGTATACATGATCAACACATGTGAGTCCTAGAGAGTTCAAAAATATTACTACTTTCTACATTTTATCAAAGAGGAAAATGAGGTTCAAAGAAGTAAAATGACCTGCTTTAACACCTTTTTTTTTTTTTTTGCGGTACTGGGGTTTGAACCCAGGGCCTTGCGCTTGCATGCTCTGCAAGTGCTGGACCACTGAGCTGCACCCCCAGCCCATTTTTTACTTTTTGAGACAGGGTCTCGCTAAGTTACGCAGACTGCCTCTGGTCTCGAACTTTCGATCCTCCTGCCTCCGCCTCCCAAGCCGCTGGGATTACAGGCATGCCCCACTGCACCCAGCCTCACCATATCTTGATTAAGTGACAGACACAGGATTTGGACTCAAGAGATTTCCCTGTCTCCCAATCTTATACTTCCACTACCTTTGCTCCCTGTCTAGCCCTCTCCCAGCTACCCAGGTCTTTCTGGTCTTCGCAATTGTATCTGTCCCTAAGTGATTCTTTAGATTAATATTTTGCCTACTTAGTTATAAACTTTTTGAGAACAAGCACTAGCTCCAGCTTGGGTTATTAGTCTCATTTTATATCCATTTTTGGAAAAATATATTATTAGTCTTATTTCATTCAGGCTATTTCATTCAGGCTTAGGAAAGTGCTCTTTTGACTTGCTCCCTAGTGCTCAAGTACCGTAAAGGTGATGAAGACAGCCTTATGGAGAAGATTTCCAAGCTCAACATCCACTCCATCATCAAGAAGTCCAACCGGGTCAGCAGTCACCTGAAGCACCTCACTGGCTTTGCACCTCAGGTGAGATCCCTGCACTTAAAGGTGCAGCACATCTTTGACAGCTTTGCAGGGCTCCATGGGGCATCCATTATCCTGGTTCCCTTCTTAGTGCATCCTCTGGTTTTGTTAGCCAGTGGCAGCAGGACCCCCTGGCTACTAATCACCTGACTCCCCCACCCAACTCTCCATTTATGCCTTGGTAAGCTGCTTACAATACATACAGAGACAAATTAGGAGGCCAGATGGATCAGCATGTAATAATTATTGTGGTTTCCCACACCTCTAAGGAGCTTATAATCTATTTGGGGAGACAAATCTAAAATTGTAGACATATTAAGCTAGAAAGGATTTGCAAGATCACCTAACTGGATACCTTATAATACAATAAGGAAATGTAAACATAGGAGATTGGGTGACTTGAAAGGCAGTTTAGCAGCAGTGCTGAGAGCAGACCTGAAGTGTCCAGACTTCAGTCTGCTGTACTGTGTATACATACTAACAATGAGTAGAAGACATAAGCCAGAAAATACTCAGTTGCCAAGTTTTGCACTTTGTTCTCTTGAGTGTTTAGTAGTACTTAGCAAAAAAGGAATTCAATGAGAGTGTACTTTGTGTTGACTGAAGAGTTCATCTGAGGCTTCAAGGGAAGGGGAAGGTTTGGTGTAGGGAAAGAGGAAGTCTACCATGTAGGGAAACTGACAGGGGAAGGCCCTGGGTGGCAGATGTGGAAGTGCCCAATACGATGAGGTAGACAGTTTGGAAGTTTGGAGGTAGGTGGGCCCAGGTGTATTTTAGAGATCTTTTGAAACCACAGAGAAGTATCCAAATTCAATCCAGTATAACTCAGGGAATCATCAAAGGTTTGAAATTTTAATGCATTTTTTTGGGGGGTGGGTGGGTACCAGAGTGCTGAACCTCAGCCCTTGTACATACTTTGTTAAGTGTTCTTCTGATGAGCTGCACCTTTAGTCCCCTTTTAGTTTTTAAAATTAAAACAGGGCCTCACTAAATTATACAGGCTGCCTCTGGTCTCAAACCTGCAATCCTCTTGCCTCTGCCTCCCAAGTTGCTAGGATTACAGGTGTGAGCCACACCCAGCTATGAAATATGTTTTAAGAAGGATAATTTTGCTGGTAAGATCTATTGAGGAAGAGTCCAAATTTGCTAATAGCACTTGTTTATTTTGAACAGATAAAAGATGAAGTATTTGAAGAAACAGAAAAGAACTTCCGAATGCAAGAAAGACTAATTAAATCTTTTATCCGAGACCTGTCCCTCTACCTCCAGCATATCCGGGTGAGTGTCAACATCATTCTAGTTAGAAAATTTTGTCCCCTTTCCTGTTCAGCTAGCATATTGTTTAATTAAATTTAAGTAGTCTGGATTCAAATGACCTGTTTTGCCACAATGTACTTTTTATTGGGTTTCTTATAAATTATTTAAAAGTTAACCAACTGTTAGAAGAGCAACATTATTGTATTAATTTTAAAACAGCCTGCCCCTCTCTTCCCTTTCAATCTTCATGATCCTTCCCCCTACACACACCTTTTCTCTACTATCTCTTATACCCAGTTATAGAAGAAACATTTGTCACAGTTCATTTTGTCAAAATCTTTTTGAAGAGCAAATATTGGATACCAGAAGAATGAAGCTGTAGAGGAGGAATTGTAGACAAGAGAAAGAACAATCATAGATGAGATAATAAAAGGAAGAAGGGTGCCTATGTAGGTACACTTCTGATTATTTTAAGTTTCAATTGATGAAGTTGCTATTTGTCAGGCCTCTAAAATTGTCTAGAAATATAAGTAGCTTCAGGGAGCTGGAAAAACTAAAGGGGATCAGGCCAGCGTGGGTCTTCCCTTGCCTCGGGCAATGAGAACCAGAATGAGAGTCTGTTCTGTTCTCTCTCAGCTCTGTTGACTTAATAGAATGATGTATATAGATCCTATATTTATATGCTGTATCCTATCTCTAACACATGAAAATCTACTCCTTTAAACAAACAATTTTCTTTAGAAGATATTTTTTTTGTTTTTAAAAACTAAGTAAAATTACAAAATTTAAAAGGACCAAAGAAATTAGTAAAAAATAAAAATAATTATTCCTCCTGCTCTATCTCCTGGTCACCTTTGATAGAGGCTTTGTTGTTGTTGTTAGGTGCTGTCAAGTTGGGTCTGACTCATAGCCACCCTATGTACAATGGAATGAAACACTGTGCCATGCCGGCCACTATGTCAGTGCTTCTTTGCTATTCATAGGGTTTTGAATGGCTGATTGTTTTAGGAGTGGGCTGCTTGCTCCTTCTCCCAAGCCTGTAGTACCTGGTATTCCCAGGTGGTTTCCCATCCAAGTAGTAACCAGGCCAGACCCTGCTTAGCTTCTGAGATCTGCCGAGATCAGACACCAGGGTGGTATGATAGAAGCAGTCACCATTTATGAGGTCTTTCCTTCCTATCAGAGCTGGCCCAGGTGTATATGAAGGCGGGTTGGCCAGGCACACTGTGCACCTTCTAGAATTTTGGACTTAATCCATCTTGAAACTAATTCTGTAGCCATATGCATAAAGCTGCCTTGGTCTTTTTATAGTTGCATAGTATTTAACTGTATGAATATGCCATGATGTATTTAAGTAGTCCCCTACTCACAGGCACTTATAGTTGTAAAAGAAACAGTGGCACAAGAAATATCCTTATTTTACATCATTTTCTCACTGAGTGTGGTGACACATGCCTGTAGTCCCAGCAGCACTGATGAGGGTGAGGCAGGAGGATCATACGTTCCAGGCCAGCCTGGGCTACATAGTGAGACCCTGTCTCAAAAACAAAGCTCAGTAAATAATACATCATTTTCTGATATATGTAAGTGTATCTAGAATACTAGATTTTCTGAGTGAACTCATATGGCAATATGAATTCTGATATTTTAAAATTTCATAGGAGTTATAAGAGTGAAAAATCCCACCAGCAATATTCCTTTACCAACATAGGCTGCTATCAAAATAAAAATGTTTTATCTTTGTCCACAGATAGGTAAAACATATTTCAATATGATTTATTGTTCTTATTTTGTTTTTTGAGACAGATTCTCACTATATAGTCCAGGCTGGCCTGCAACTGGTAATCTTCCTGCCTCTGCCTCCTGAAAGCTGGGATTACAGCCCTGAGCCACCACACCAACAATAGGATCTAAATTTGCATTTCATGTGAGTGACATTGAGGATATTTTCATACATTTAAGTCATTACATTTCCTTTTTATGATTTGGCACACATATTTATGAACTTGGTCTTTTTCTTACTGTTTTGTAGGACTTCTGTATATACTGGAAGATGTTGTCCTTTGTCTGAAATGATAGTTTGCAAATATCCTCCACGCCTAGTTTGTAGACTTCTGAGTTTTCTTTTACCTTGTGTTTATTCCTGTCTAGTTTGTTGACTTCAGTGTTTTCTCTTTGTTGTTCCTCCCACCCTCCTTGAGATGATGGGGATTGAATCCAGGGCCTCACACATTGCTACACAAGCCTTCCACCCCTGAACTACACCCCCAGCCCCTTGACTTCTGAATTTGCTTAAACTGTTTTCTCCATGTAGAAAACTAATTTTTGTGTAGTCTAATTAAACTCTTCTATGGCTGCTTAGTTCCGGGGCTGGGGTTTAACTTAGTTGGTAGAGTGCTGCTCTGCACTCTCTGAGGACCCGGGTTCAAGCCCCAGCACTGCAAAAATGGGAGAAGGATGTGGCAATCTGCTCCTAAAACAATCCGGAAGCAATCAGCCATTGAAAACCCTATGAGGGTCTCTCTGAGTCGGAACCGACTCTATGGCACCTAACAAATTTTGTGTCGTACGTAGGAAGGTCTTGCATATCCCTATATTAAAAATAATAATAAAAAAACCTCCCATGTTTTGGAACTTTCGCATTCCATTGTTATAGGTGTAAAGCATTGATTAGCTGGAATTTATAAGTTTTGCAGGAGGCATCCAATTGGTTTTTTTCCCAATTGGTTGTCCAGATGTCTGTCTTCATTTCCTGAGTAAGCCCCCTGATTGGAAATGCCCTCTACATTTCTCTTAAATAAGAAAGTTCCTCCCTTCATGTTTTAAATATATAATGAAGTAGAAATTAGGGTTTATAAAATTTTTCAAAAACACATTAGCTGAGAGTTAGAAATTTGATAAAAATAATATTGGGGCAACTACCAAGTATGTTCCCTTGTCTTCCTGATTCTTAGGACTTTCCCCTAATTCTGATACCCTGGTATGACTGTTTTCTCCCCATGTTTTCTGAATGTGTGGCACGTATATACCTGAATGTCAAGTTAGAAGACTCTTCTCCATAGCAGTGGGTGATAGCATTTTGAGGTAGGACCTGTGTGACATTGAGAGCTATTTAATAAATGAGTCAATTTGGTTCTGACCCCTGACAGCAGAAATCAAGTGAGAATATGTAGAACAATTTTGTCCCTGACATAAAATGAAGAGCCCTTCCAAATAATAGAAGTAGATGGAAAGCCGGGCATATGGCATATGCCTGTAATCTCAGCAGTTCAGTAGACAGAGGCAGGAGGATCGAAAGTTCAAGGCCAGAGGCAGTCTGTAATTTAGCAAGACTCTGACTCAAAATAAAAAGTAAAAAATGGGCTAGGGTTGCAGCTCAGTAGTAGAGTGCTTGCAAAAGCATGCATGAGGCCTTGGGTTCAATTCCTCAGTACCAAAAATTAAAGATAAACAAATAGAAGTAGGTGGATTGACTGTTAGAGAGCCAGCAAGAACATAAACTGAGGTTCAATGACCACATAATTTGGTGTCTATATTGGCATATGGGCTAGTATTTTGGGACTTTAAAAGAAAATAAAGACATTATGTTTCATATTACTTCTATATTCAAGTGGAATTCAAAAAATTCCTCAGTTTGTCCTTCTGATAAAGTATTGGCTTTATTTATAGACACAGACTTTTATATGTGTATGACTTAAAGACCAAAGATCTGAAAAATTATAAAATACTGAATTAATGTACGAGTCACTGATAGTTTTTGCTAAGGGACTTTGTTTACCCTTTAAATATATTAATGAGGTTCTTAGTACATTTAGATTTTTAGTTAATATCAATAAAATAAACATTCCATAAACTTAAAGGCAAATACCAAACATTATGCCAAGTAGCCAAAGAAAATCAGCCTAGAACTCAAATACTCTCAGGATCAATCAGGAGGCACCTCCTATGCAGTCATTCATTTATTCAGCAAATGATAATTGAGTCAGTGAACACAACAGACAAGTCTGTGCCTTCACAGAGCTCATTTTTTATTGGGGGTAGACAAGGGTGATAGTAAACAAGGCTTAGTAAGTTTGTACTGTATGCTAGGTCATATTTTTTTATAATGGTAGAATCAGAGAAGAGCAAGAGACATCAGGGGAGCCAGATTTGGGGTCAGGGAGTGAAGTGGGTGAAGCAGGACTTTGTCAAGAGGGAGGGTTATGCAGTTGTCCCTCATAATCCTGTAGGGATTATCTTGGTTCTGATTTGATTTACTTTTTGGTCAATTAAGAAACCCTCTCATATTGGGGCATAGAGAAATGTTAAAGATATAATTAAAAACCCACACCAGTTTTTCTGTAATGAAAAGTCTTCGCTTTTCTCTGTGCCTCATAAATCATAGTTTATAAGAACACACTTATTTCAAAGCCGAAACATTATGCTAAAGAGAAGAGTGAGTTTGCATGATGGAACCCCTTTGTTCCAGATTGCTGTATGAGGTGAGTGATGAAAGCAAGAACGTTCTTGTGTTCTTACTAGTGTCTGTTTCTCACTGGCCCCAGGAATCAGCCTGTGTGAAAGTGGTGGCTGCTGTGAGTATGTGGGATCTGTGCATGGAGAGGGGACACCGTGACCTGGAGCAGTTCGAGAAGGTGCATCGCTACATCAGTGACCGGCTCTTCACAAATTTTGTAAGTGACTCCGTACAGCCCACTTTTCATAGTTTGGCCCACTTCCCAGGGTCATCTCAAATGGCAGTTTGTGCAAAAGTCGGTTCCACAGAGACCAAGAGTGTGCAGCATCCTTTAATATACTCACATCAGGGTTTATATGCAGAACATGACTTTCAGTTAGAGAGACAAATGGGACCTATATGTATTAAAAGGATTTCATAGCTCATGATCACCTTGGTTTCAGAGGACAAACTAGGGAAGAAAAACTAGGAGATTTAATCTGGCACCACTATTGACAATTCTGTTCAAAAACAATCATTCCTAAATATTCCTTTTCCAGTTAAGATATTACCAAATACATCTTTGTAAGGTAGAAACTATCAAGAACATACTGAACGCCAAATTGCTTGGGAACTTCTAAATAGGTGTATATGGAATCCTTTAATTCTAAATAGAAAGAATCAGGGAGAGTTGACATTTCTTAGAGTACTCTGTATGGCCTACACGTAAGGCAGACATGCACCCTTGGAGCACTTCTAGGTGTTCTAACAATAATTATTTAAGATGCTACTCAGTCCCTATTTATGTTATTTTTTGTGTTCAATACTCTACCCTCAATATCTCCTTCTAGAAAGAAAAATCCTTTCAAAAGTAAAAACAGATATTTCCAAGTAGTTATGATTAGAGTCAGTATTATAAGTATGTAAAAGTTTCTCTACCCAGATTTATATAAGAACTAAATCTGAAGTTGAACTTTAGACAAGTGCACATAATAGGAACAAATAGACTGTCTCTCATATAAACATATTGATGTGCAGCTTAGTGTTTTCCACCTAAGGAGCTAAAGTGGGATTAGCCTGTTTGGCAAAGGCCTTGGTGTGTGAGAATTTCGGGTGAATTATATGCTAAGAAGTTTGGTCGAACGTGTCAGTAGAGCATGATTGTGAGACCTCCTGGGGCTAGCTTGTGTACTGGGAGAAAGCAGGGCGTATAGGAAGCACGTGACCAAATGGGCTAGCCTTACCAGTGTTTTGGAGACTCATAAAGATGGGATACTGACCAACTGCACACCATGCCTTTCTTGTTCTTGCAGAAGGAGAGGACGGAGCGGCTTGTCATCTCTCCCTTAAATCAGTTACTGAGCATGTTCGCAGGGCCCTACAAGCTGGTACAGAAGCGCTTTGACAAGCTCCTGGACTTCTACAATTGCACTGAACGGGCCGAGAAGCTAAAGGACAAGAAGACCCTGGAGGAGCTACAGTCTGCCCGTAATAACTATGAGGCCCTGAACGCCCAGCTGCTGGATGAGCTACCCAAGTTCCAGCAGTACGCCCAGGGCCTCTTTGCCAACTGCATCCATGGCTATGCTGAAGCCCACTGTGACTTTGTGCAGCAAGCACTGGAGCAGTTGCAGCCACTGCTTTCGGTGAGTCCCTTACTCCTCTGGAGGAAATCATCTCTGAAGTTTACCAGGTACTCTTCTGGAAGTGCATGGTGTGGTTGTTTAAGAAATTATCCAAACTAGAGATTAAATATGTCTTTCAGGCCCTGCCTATCAGGAATTCTTCATCCCTTGATGGTGCCATGAAACCTAGGGTTTTTTAAACATCCATCTTGAGCAATTCCCAGAGGAGCTGTGCAACCTTGCCTGCAGGCAGCACTGCAGAGTGCCTTATTTCTTGCACTGACTACAGCATTGATAGCTCCCACAGAGTGAACTGCAGCTGATCTTTAGCTTCCAGGAGGTCTGGAGGTGAGGCCAGCCTAGGACTTGCTATGTAACCCAGGCTGGCCATAAATTCACAATGATCCTTTGGCCTCAGCCTCCCTAGTGCTAGGATTACAGGTGTGCACCACCACACTTGGCTTTAGTTTCCAGTTAGTTCCAAAGAGACTTTGTCAGTCCCAGAAATCTTTCATCCATGGTTCTCTTCTTTCCTCCATCTCGGCTCTTCCCACGGACTCCAGTTACTCAAAGTTACTGGCAGAGAAGGCAACTTGATTGCCATCTTCCACGAAGAACACAGCAGGGTTCTACAGCAACTCCAGGTCTTCACCTTCTTCCCCGAGTCTCTTCCAGTTGCCAAGAAGCCATTTGAGAAGAAAACCACAGACCGCCAGGCTGCTCGGAAGCCCCTCCTGGGCCTGGTAAGTGGGGACCGAGGGCAGCATAGCTGATCTTAGTAAAATATTAATACATTTGATCAGTTAATTGAGAGAACTGATTTAAGGGTGTATTAATTTTGTTGGACCTACTTATTTTTGCTCATGTATTAAAAAGTATAAAACAAAATGTTCATAACTGTATTTTTTTTACTCCATGTAATTCCCATAGACTTTATATTACTTTTAAAGTTAGAATTAAATTTATTACCTTTTTCTGACTATAGATTGGTCAGTCAAGCAAAATAAGGAAGTTCTCAGTTATTTAGGTTCCTCTAGCAATGTAGAAGACATGGTAATCTCCTTAGGTTCTGTTTATATTTTGGTGGTGTTGATTGAACCTAGGTCCTCATTCATCTTAAGCACCTGTTCTACCCACCCCAACTTCCAATCCTTTTTTTTTTTAAATACTGGGCTGGCTTAATATTTTGATTCTGTTGGTAGATACCATTTTAATCACATTTTTGTCACAAAATAAGTGTATGTTAAGCTTTCTTCAGAATAGCTATAAAGATACCAAAACATTGCCTTGAGAGAGCTCAGTTGGTAGAGTGCTCTTCTGTGCTCTCTGAGGCCCTGGGTTCGATCCCTAGCACCACAAAAAATGGAAGGGTGTGGCAGCCCACTCACAAAACAGTCCCAAAGTAATCAACCATCAAAAACCCTATTGAGGGTGCTAGGTTTTTACCTAGCACAAACTAACTCAGGTACAAAGCATCTGCTAGGCACAGCAGGTGGTTGATTATTGGTTCCCCACTTCTCAGATTTGGGCAGCACATTGAGATTAAATCGGGCTGCTAGGACGACAGCCAGGTGGATTTCTTGTTGATGGTGCCTCTTGTGTCCCCTCTCAGCCGAGCTACATGCTCCAGTCAGAAGAACTCCGGGCCTCCCTGCTGGTGAGATACCCGCCTGAAAAACTCTTCCAAGCAGAACGGAACTTCAATGCGGCTCAGGACTTGGATGTCTCACTTTTGGAAGGTGACCTAGTGGGTGTGATCAAAAAGAAAGACCCCATGGGCAGTCCGAACCGCTGGCTGATTGACAATGGAGGTAAGAATTTTAGACTTCAGATGGGTGGGACTCTAAATGAGGAAAAAGTTGCTCGGGCCATATCTGCATCCTGCCTAGGCCAGAGAAAAACATCAGCGCCTTTGATTAAAAATAACTGTAAAAGTTTTCTAGAGAGTATATTACCCAAGTCATTACTGAAACAAAACCCATTTTGAGTTGTGCTTTTGTTTTGACAAATTCCAGAGGAGATTCCATTACTTATCTTGTGAGATCTTGCCGTGTTTCATAGTTCATCCCAGCAATAAGTACTGTGTAATGGAATCCTGTTTCTTCTCAACCTCTTCTAAGTCCCAAGATAAGTTGCCCTCTCCCAGTTTCTATAAATTTGTCATATGTGTGAATTAAAACCCTATGGGATTTGTTTGCTTTTTGTTTTTTCCCTCATAACAGTTTTGAGGTTTAGCTCACTTGGTAGAGTGCTCCTCTGCGCTCTGAGGCCCTGGGTTTGATCCCTAGCACCACAAAAAATGGGAAGGTGTGGCAGCCCACTCCCAAAACAGTCACAAAAGAATCAGCCATCAAAAACCCTATTGAGGGTCGCTATGAGTCAGACTTGACTCAACAGCACCTAATAATAACAAACTAACAGCAGTTGTACCTCATGACTATTTAGAGAATAACTGTAAATAGTTCACAGCTTTGGGGCCAGGGGGACAATTACAGAATTTAAAATGTAAAGAATAATAGTGATCTACAGGATTAGGTAAACAAAGTTTCTTTTAAGAATCCTTTTGCCAAAACCAAACAAAGTGATATGGGAACTATTTGTAATTACAGGTCACCTTTTTTGATGTGAGGATAGTCACATATTTTGCTATAGGGATGTTGACAATGGTGTGCTAATCCAGAACATGTTGGGGTCGGGATTATGAAATACTTGATGACGACTTTTCCCCCAACCCCCCCAAAAAAGGCTAAAACATCTGGTCTAATCATTTTACATAAGGTTTTGGGGCCTGTACAGTAAACATCTGTAGAGCCAGGCGTGATGCTGCATGCCTATAATCTCAGCACTTGAGAGGCTGAAACAGGATGACCATTGTGAGTTTGAGGACAGCCTGGGCTATATAGCAAGACACTGTCAAAAAAAAAAAAAAAAAAAGTGCATGCTGTATTAACACACCAACTAAGAGTGAAATTTTAGCATTTCTTGGTTTCCTAAAAACATCTTGTGTATTTTTTTTTCTCTTCCTCTCACTTCTGTTATCTAGAATAGAGGTCAGAAGAGGAGAGGGCAAGACAAAGGCTAGAGCCTCCCCCAGAAAACAGGCAGGTGATAGTTATTGACAGTGCCAGACAGATGCACTCCTCAAAAAGTTTCAAGCTGTTTAAGAAGCTGCTTTAGCCAGGCGCAGTGGCGCACACCTGTAATCCCAGCGGCTTGGGAGGCAGAGGCAGGAGGATCGCAATTTCGAGACCAGAAGCAGTCTCCGTAATTTAGCAAGACCCTGTCTCAAAAAAAAAAGGGCTGAGGGTGCAACCCAGTGGTCCAGCACTTGCAAAGCATGCAAGCGTGAGGCCCTGGGTTTAACCCCCAGGACTGCCAAAAAAAAAAAAAAAAAAAAAAAAGCTGCTTTGACTTTGGGGTTTATCTACTCAATCCTGAGAAGTAACCTGGTAGCAAGAAGCCCCTAGGCTTAGGACAGCTGTTGGACTCTGTCTCCATGTGCCCTGAGGCACAGACTTGTCAGCTACCAGAACTCTGTCAGAGATCAAGAGAGAAGATTGGATAACAGGCACCTAAATGTAATTGTTGTTGTTAGGTGCCATTGAGTCAGTATCCGACTCATAGCGACCCTCATAGGGTTTTCAATGGCTGACTATTTCGGGATTGTTGTGGGAGTGCATTGCCAGGTCCTTCTCCCATTTTTGCGGTGCTGGGAATTGAACTTGGGACCTCAGAGACTGCAGCGCAGTGCTCTACCACTGAGCTAAATCCCAGTAATTAAGAAGAATAAACTCTGGTGTTCTCCAGCACAGTAGGGTGACTATCGCTTCCAATGAGCTCTTGTGTATTTCATGAAGAACTAGAGGAAAAGAGGTCAGGAAGGCACCAGACATAAAAGAAATGGTGAAGCGGGATGGAAATGCTAGTTAACCTCAATTTAATCCTGACATATCATACACATGTATTGAAAAATCACACTGTACATCAAATAATTGCAGTTATTATATATTTTAAAAATAAGATTTGAGTAAAAAGGAGAAATAGGCAGATTCAAATCCAGCCCTTTTCCTGCATACTTGACCCTACCTCCCACATTGTGTCTAAGCTCAACCCGCCGCACAGAGCTGAAATTCCTTCTAAAGCAGAGGCCTGGAACCAGAAGCCATAATAAGTGCAATAACACCAAAATAATATTAAAATATAATTCTACTAAAAAAAAAAATCACAAAGGACATGGCCCTTGTTCTCAGGGAAGTTGGGTCTTCTGAGGTCTATACTGTTCAGATTTCTTTCTTTGTACCATAGAAAGTTGTCCTGTGGATACCATATCAATCCCTCTGTGGAAGGTCTTGCTGAAGTCCTTCCCCCCACCCCCATCACCTTGGGCAGTTTGGTCCACTGAGCCCGCATTGCCCATGGGCCGTGTGTTTGACCTTGTGTAGACAAACGCCTTCCTGCTTTAAAATGCTCCCAGGAGGCCATAGCCCTACCCAGCCAAAGGACTCCAGTGCCCTGGAGGGGAAAGGGCAGGGGCCTGTCAATCCCTCCTTATCGTGCATGATGTATTTAAACTTATGCTTAGCTTTTAGAGACTTCTCTTCGGTTGGTCTAGAGGCCCCATTAAACTTTCTTCAGATGCCCACATTTGTGGACATGGTGGTTTTTATTACTGCCCTCCACGTGGTCCACGGTCTCACTCTTCTGTTAAAGGTGTAACAGTGAACTGGCAGGTGGCCACAGCATAGTCTCTGCGCAGGCACATGGTATGCTGGGATTGCCAGTTTTAATCCATTTGAAATTAGGATTTCCTTGTCTCTGTTGATCTAGCTTTTAAACCATAGTTTTTCTGTTAATTCCCCCCACCCTTCTGCTGTAAGCTCTTCATGTTGCTATTTCCTGCCGCAGTCACCAAAGGCTTCGTGTACAGCTCCTTCCTGAAGCCCTACAATCCTCGCCGCAGCCACTCCGAGGCCTCTGTGGGCAGCCACTCCTCCACGGAGTCAGAGCACAGCACCGCCTCCCCCAGGTTCCTGCGACAGAACAGCAACAGCACCTTGACCTTCAGCCCCGGCAACATGGCTGTGTCCTTTACCACAGGACCTTGTCCGAAGCAGCCTCAGGATGCATCTCTGTTGAAGGAATGTGACCCAGGAAATCTCAATGCCTTCTTGAACCTGGGGAGTCTAGAGACTGGTCCTTCCAGGTCCCCTTCAGACCCAGACTCCTGCCAGCCGAGACCAGCAGACCTAGCAGATGTGGCCAGAGATATAAGCCAACCCACTGCCACCCTGCGGAGCTGCTACCTAGGCTCCAGGCATGCAGAGGTTGTTGGTTACTCCTTCCCGGCACGAAATGGTAATGACCTTGTAAAAGGAAGTGCACGAGCTGCCCAGCCTCTGGAAGACAAAACTGAAGGGCCAGAAAACAGTGAGGCAGAAGGCAACCAGGTGAGTTGTCCCCTGGCTTACCCTGGCAGCACAGGGGGTGGCAAGTACGGAGTGGTGCAAGGCTGTGCCAGACAGAGGCTTACGTGAGACCTGGGTGTGATCTGGAGCCAAGCCCACGGACAGATCCTGTCCAGCACACAGGAAGCCACCTGTGGTCCTCAGGAGCAGCTAGGCACCTTCTGAGTGCTGTCTCCAACTGGCATTTCACAGGCCTTCCCTGGACCCCTCATGCTTTGTCACTAGAAATTTAAAAGGTGTCATGATGAAACCTTTTTCTATTCTTCCAGTTGCTGTTTAACCCACCTATTTAGTTTTGTTGTAGTCATTTATATTTTTATTTTGAGAATTTAAAAATGAAATTCTGGCACTATCCTGTTCTTTTTGTAATGGCCTGTTGTCTCATGAATTTGGATATAGCCTTTATGTCTTGCCCGTTTTAGACCCAAATAATTTAAAGCTCCTTTCAGATTTGCAGCTGAGGAGTCTCTGTTCCACCCAGATGTTGCCGGGGCTCACAGAAGTGAGTTTCCTTGTGTGTTTTACTGAACTGTGTCTGTGAGTTTATCGTCAGCACAGGTTGCCTTCACTCAGAGATCCTGTGGTGGCCTGAGTTGTAGAAGTGTTGCCCCTGCCAAAGTGGATTCCCAAGGCCACTTTCTACCCAGTTTCCCAGCTCAGACTTTGTGTGCCACATCCCTAGGGCCTCAGCTGAGCATGATACCTGCTCACATCTCTGATGATTCTTTCTACCGTTGGCCCAGGGCACACATCCCGGGTCCTCTTCCACGTGGACTTTGCAGTATGGCTTTGTTTGTGGCACCTTGAACTTATCCATTTTTGCGTTGAAATTAGTTATATATTATTTCAGGGTCTTGTTTTGTTTTGTTTTGGTGGTGGTGTGGTGTTGTTTTGTTTTGGTTGATGCAGTGCTGAGGATCAAATCCCAGGGCTTTACACATTGAAGACCAGTGAAGACCATCAGGCTACACCCCTGGTCCTAATTCAGAATTTCTGTGTGGGGTATAGAATTGGGGTATGCAAGGGTATGCCCATAGCTAATCCATCTTCATGTTGCTATTGACTGAGGGTTCCTTCTACACTTTAAGGCAGCTCTGAACAAATCAAAAGGTAGGAATTTTGGGTTCCTTTGAATTTCCCCTGTTCATTATAGGATCCTCCAGCCATATGTAGCTATTTAAACTTTAAAGTTAAATTCAGTTCTCCATCTCCCTAACCATATTTCAAGTGCTCAGTAGCCACAGACAGTGCAGATATAGAACATCCACATCACCACAGAAAGTTCTGTCGGACAGCATTGCTCCAAGCAGTTTCCTAACTCACTCTTCCCCTCACACAGGTCTACTTTGCCGTCTATACCTTCAAGGCGCGAAACCCAAATGAGCTGAGTGTGTCAGCCAATCAGCGACTCAGGATCCTCGAGTTTAAAGATGTTACCGGCAATACTGAGTGGTGGTTAGCTGAAGTTAATGGGAAGAAGGGCTATGTCCCATCCAATTATATTCGCAAAACTGAGTACACCTGAGCCCATGCTGCCTCCCATTCAACCTTGCTGCCTTGCTTTCAGTCTGCTGAAAGGTTCCCATGGGCCTCGGAGGCACCCGCTCCTGAGATACACGCCCTGCCGCATTGCTTATCCATGACACGTTGGAGTGCAAGACAAGCTTCGTTCTCCTCGATTGGGTTGTAAACCTTGATGTTTGCTAGAATTTCTAGAATTTGAAATGGACCCCAGGGCTTGCAAATGATTTATTGACCACAAGAAGAGAGGCAAGTGCTGAGGTCAGACTCTGGAGAAGAGAATTTTCCAGAGAAGACCAGTATTCTGTATATGCAGGAAGCTGTGCTAGCATTAGAAGACACTGGCACTGGTTGTAGCATACTGAGTCTGGGGTGGCCCATGCTCTATGAGCAACTGACCAGAAAACAACTTGGATGAAGAGAAGAAGTAGGGCTCCGGGAGCCCCTAATACCTAAGGGTTGCACTTCTGCGTGTGGCAAGGAATGTCAGGATTGCACAAAACCTAGTGTTTCAAAACTTGTGAGACACCTCCAGTGCCCAGCACACACACCTACCCACTCCTCTCTCTCACACACATCTCTAATTTCTAAAGTCCATAAAATACTAATTTTACTGCATTCTCAGATTGGTTATACAAAACTCCTTTCTTCTGTTTAGAAGTGTGTAGGGTCTTCACTTGCCTTTGGCCCTTTATCTGAAAGGTTCCCTTCCCCTATTAGACAGAGTCACCCCTTCCTGATAGTCATCTTTTACGTTCTGTGTGTGATACCTTGTGGCTCTGCACTCAACTGATAGGTTTTCCTAGAATGACAGGTCAGTGCACCAGCCATCCATTAAAAGTATTACTCTATACTAATCTCAAACCACCCAAGCGTGGTGGAAGACTGGATGCCTTTCTCCCTCACCCAAGCACACTACTGCCATCTAATTTCTGGTGCAGAAGTCATAATCCATGTGACGTATTTGAATTAGGATAAGTGGTCCCAGAAGCAGCTTATCCTGGACTCAGAAATGAAGTTTTCTGTTTCACCACTAACCTTCATGCTTCAGAAATGCTATTCAAAGTCAAATAAGTCCTAAAGTGCCTAATACAATCTCCCACCAGTCACAAGAAGGTTGTTGTTAATGCCCTTGACATTTTCATTTTAGCAGGGCTCCCATAGTTAAGATCCCTAGATAGGACACCTACCTTAGAATGGGAAACTCTGAATTTTGCCTTATAGCCCCTGCTCCTCCAAGTGCTCACTTGGCCTTAAAATCCTGGTGAATCAGGAGACACCTGGGGACACCACATCCGCAGCGTCTCTGCTGATGGTCAGAGGCAGTGGTGAAGGGTCTCTTGTGAAATGTTTATATTTGGATGTTTATATTTAAATAGTTATTTTATAAATAAAAGCATTTCTCACGGCCCGAGTGTGCCTTGACCTCCCTCCATGTTGAACCTGAACATCTTTTTCGGGCTTCTGGGGGTGCTTAACAGTTCAGTGATGCTCCTATTCTAGGAGAATGGAAAATGCTAAGAAATGCGGGACAGGAACTCACCCCATCAAATATTGCAACAATTTCTGCAAACTCGGCATGCCTGTGCAGCAGGTGGTTGCCTCTTATTTTAAGCAATCTTGTCAACTCCTAGCAGAACAAGACATTTGGAATGTCCAGCTAAAATCCTAAGGAATAAGATTTCCCCAGTATTTCAGGTGTGGTGAACTAGCAAGCTCACACAGTAATGGTTTGGGGGAGGTTAGGAGAAGGAAAGCGGGTAGGAATAGTGGCAGAGGAGGGGTGAGGACAGGAGGGCATGTGAAGAAAAGGGCATGTGGAGGGCAGTGAAGAAAAGACCCAATCTTGTTAGGGAATAGAAATATACTTGCATAGGTAACCTGTGTGATAGAAACTCCTAGGTCATCTAGGCCAATGCTTTCATTTTACAGACTAGGAAAATGGGGTCCTTCTGACTCACCCAGGTCATACCTCAGGCTTCTGATGGATTGTGAAGCTCAGTGTGGGCCCCTGGGCTCTAGCTGTGTCTTTACACCCTGTCCTACAGCCCAACTTTCTGGCTTTGCACACTTCACAGCCATGGGACTGTGGCAGCTGGCCTGACCCATGCCTGTATTTCCTCTTCTGAAGTAGATGTAGTGGCACTGTCCACCTCTGGGGTTTGTCAGAAAGGCTGAATGAGCCGATGCATAAAGAATGCTAGAGCGGGACCTGCCAGCACTCATCCCCCTAAAATGTCAATTTAGACAATTCTCCATGCATGAAGATGTCTTCACAAGAATCAAGGAAACCAGGTTAGAGGGTCTAGTCCTCGGGCATAGCACAGAAATGAAACGTGGAAGAGGGGAGGAAGGCAGGTGCACATTCCCTCTGTCACCCTTCCCACAGCCAGGCAGGTCAGCATGAAGAAAGACTGTGAGGGAAAGAGGGGACGGTACTAGACACTGCCTCCACAACCACACCCAGTGAAAACCATCACCAGGCAGGCACAGCCCCAGGCTGCAGGCTGATCCTCCAGGCCGAGCGATGGCCCGAGGCACTCACGCTCACCCCACACTCCGTGCCGCCCCATCTTTGGTAGAGCAGTAGCAATGATCCTGCTGGCTAGGAACCTTGGGACATGAAGTTCCCAGGTCTCCAGCTTGAGGTAAGAACAGAAGAGAGCTGGAAGATGATCGGTCGTGTAACACTCTAGCAAGAAAATGGAGAGAAATTACATATGCAAGTGGCTTAAACATGGCCTCATGCTTAGTATGATGTATGTTTGGTGTTAGGTGCCATCAAGTTGAGTCTGACTCGGTGACCCTCAGTTTTCAATGGCTGTTTTCAGGATTGTTTCTTCGGGAGTGGATTGCCACATCCTTCTCCCATTTTTGCAGTGCTGGGGTTGAACCCGGGTCCTCAGGAGTTATAGAGCAGCACTGTATACAACTGAGCTAAACCCCCACCCCTATGATGTCTGTAGCATGACTCAAATCTTTCATGGCTCTACTATGTTTTACCCTTGATTAAAGCTATGAGGAAGAGCCAGGCACAGTGGCACATGCCTGTCAATCCCAGTGACTCAGGAAGCTGAGACAAGAGGATCTTGAGTTCAAGGCCAGAGGCAGCCTATGCAAATAAGTGAGACCATGTCCCAATTTTTTTTTAAAGTGAGGTCATGGTGCAGCTCAGTGGTAGAGCATTTGCCTAGTATGTGCGAGGCCCTGGGTTCAACACTCTAGTACTGGGGGAGGAAACACTAGGAGGAAGAGAAACCCAGAAACAGGCCTGGATGAAGAATGTGCCACCCAGGAGCTGGCTGGCCATCACTAGCTGGTGGCCATCACTACCACCACATCCTCCCCACCCAAAAGCATCTGCAGTCAGATGCCCCTCTCCACTCTATGGATCTGGCAGGAGGTGAGCGTGAATGGATCAAATCAGATGAAGAAAAACAAGAGATCCAGGCCTCAGCCAGCTACTCGACTGACTTCTGTCCAACGTCTGTGCATCAGAAAAAAAAAAAAAAGCATTTTTCTTTATGTACAAACCCCACTTTGAGGTATTGAAAAGTAGTAGAGACCTTTCCTGAAGATTTCTTGGGGATATAAAAGGAGGGAATAATCCCACACCACAAAACTTCCTGTGAGAAGATTTTTGAACATCTGTCTTGCCCAAATTCACCTTCCTCCAGCATCAGTCCAAATCTCTTTTCGTTCTCCAACTTAAAATCCCTTTCCCCACAGCTCTCTATTGCCAAGCTGATTTTCTTCTTCTCCATTCTCATACCCCTTTTCTCTTTTTGGGCCAAACAATTTATTGCATTGGAACCTACCCTACTTACCCACTAATAACATCACAACAGAACAAAGGCCTAGTGTCCAAACTACACAAAAGACTCTTCAAACATGAGATGAGAATGATTATGAGGTTATATCTAGTTATTTTGTATCATACCTGGTGCCAATATTTCTTGATCCCAGGTGACATCCCATGACACACAATATTAAGTCCTCATGAGATTCTGAAAGCATTCTACAATTGGGGGGGGGGGCGGGTTTTAAACTAACATCTACCACTCATTAAACCAAGTCCTGTGCATGATCCTATTTCAGTCTCCCCAGTAGTGCTACGAGATGCATAGAGATGACAGAATGGGTGCTCAGAGGGCAAGAAACCTGACCAAGTTTACCTGGATGGAAACAGCAAAAAGACTTAAATCCTCCTCAGAAACGTCAGTGTGAACAACTCTCCACACATGAGAACCTTCATAAGGGCTGAGGCAACCAGATAAGAGTTTATAGTGCCTGCATGTAACAGAAATAAGACACTGAAGAGGACAGAAAGGGGACTTTTACACTGCTCACCATTATTCCTCCTTCAACTCCATACAGCACAGCCTGGAGAGGGGCACACTCTTCTTGGGGAAAGGAAAGTGACCACCAGGTTTTGCCTCCAGCCTAACACCCCACAGAACCAGTGGGGTGCAGACATGCCCTAGCACCAGCCCAGTCCCAGAGGACCCAGACCCTAGATCCAGCCTAAGACTGGACAGTCCCCAGAGGCTCTGACTCAAGGTCCTCCCTTGCACCAGGTCAGCCCCTGTGGACCGAGGCTTCAGGCCAGGGCCCATGGATACAGCTTCTGGGCCCTCCTTCTCAGATCCAGGTGCCTCGCTCACCCCTATGGACATGACCAACAGGTCTACTAGAGTAGATTCGGGCTCCAGGCCCAAACTTGCAGACCCAAGAGCCAGGACTGCTGACCCAAGGACTTGAGAAGCAAGCTTGTCCATAGATGACACCAGAAGCTCAGGATGGACTAACTGGGGAAGGGCTTTCCCAAAGCCAGTCTGCAAAAACTGGGATGGGTCCCTATGTCTTCAAATGTGCAGCCCTCAATGCATGACCACAAAGAGCAAGAACCAGGGAAGCAGGACTTCAAAGGAATAAAACAAAATACCAGTAACCAACCCTAGAGAAACAGATGTATAAATAGACTGACAAATAATTCAGCCTGACAAATAATACCACAGTTTGAATCTAATCTGTCCTTCAAGGGTCATGTGTTTGCATGTTTGGTCCCCAGCTGGTGGCACTGTCCTGGGAGGTTATGGAACTCTGGGAGGTGGGACCTGGCTTTGCGGAAGTAGGTCACAGAGTGGGCCTTTGGAGGTTTTTGCTCCAGATCTGCCGCTCTGGTTGCTCTGTGCTCCTGTTCTGCCATGATGTCAGGGTATCTGACAGGCCCCGCTGCCTGCTGCCATCCTGCCTGCCCTGCCACCATTATGGATTTTGATTCTTTAACCATGAGCACCTAATAAATCTTTTCTCCTATAAGTTTGTTTTGGTCAGTTTCTTTGCCAAGCAATAACAAGCTAACACATTAATTATTTAAGGAAGCTCAGTGAACTTTAAGACAGAAACAATTTAACAAAATCAGGAAAGTAGTCAATGACCAAAATGATAAATTTAACAGATATTGTGTGTGTGACAGAGAGAGAGAGAGAGAGAGAGAGAGAGAGAGAGAGAGAGAGTGTGTGTGTGTGTGTGTGTGTGTGTGTGTGTGTGTACACACCAAACAGACTCTTGAACTTCTAAGATGGCTGAATAGTGACACCCAGTGTTCACTACTTTCTCCTCAAAGGAGAACAAAAGTAATAGGTGAATAACTGCCTTTTTCGGTGAGTGACCATGGGAGAACACTGGAAATCAGTGAGAGAGTCTAGAATAGAACCCTGTAAGACTCAGAGACCTGGGATGGCAACATAGTAAGAAAAATAAAATATGCTGGTACCTGCCACTGTGGCTGCACAGGGAGGGGATGGGGAGCCTCCCCTTTGCAGAGATAAGGGTAAGAGAGAGGCAGTGGAAAAGGACCTCACATCTCCCAGCAAAACCCTGGGATCCTGTAGCCAGGAGCCACCTTAAGAAGTGATCTATTATCTGAATTTGGGCTGCTCTAGGGGTCAGAAATCCCTGCCTGTTCCCCTACTGGGAACTCCACAGACATCCCGCTGCACTGGCTAGGGTCGAGGAGTAGCTGCCTCACAAACCCAATTTTTCCCAGTAGAGGGATTGTGACCTAAGCCCACTGGGCCCTGCATGTGGGGGATGTGTTGTGACATGGAGGAGAATGGAGGGCACCACCCTCAAGAACCAGATCAGAGAGCTTGTCCTCTGAGACCATGGACGTGACTAGCAGTGTGTGGACTCAAGTCAGTGGCAGAACTGAAAGAAGGCACTCATGGTTCCAGCCAGCCTTCCCCACTGCGCTGGCACTCAGCTGCACATAACTGACAGGGTAAGGAGGGAACACCGTAGCACTGTTGCCCAGCCCACAGGAGTGTGCCAAGGGGGCCTTGAGAAACTGTGGCTCTGGCTGTCACTCTGCCTCTAGGCAGGCATAGCCAAAGGGGGGACCCCCAAGAGGAACTTTGCCTGTCTCCAGCTGAAGTTTCACTGCCAGGCAGGCACTGTCACCAAAGCAACAGAGAAGAACAAAACAGCCCCCACTGCCAGCTGTTCCTACTTTGTCTGACCAATGCATTGCTGTCAGGACTGGGCTTCAGCACCCCACAAGGGGTACTGCAGTTCCCTCCATCACTCTCCCTGTGCAATGCCCAGGGCTACACCACTGACTGGTCAGAGAACAAAATGCTTTAGGCCCCTCACCACTGCTAGGGCCACCAGCACCAGAGGCTCTTTATAGTGGCAGAGCTGGCATCAACACTGCCTAAGGAAACCCCCATTACTCTATATGGGCCACCACTCCCACAGTAGTGTAGCCACACAGTGAGCACCCAGATCCACTACTATCCACACCACAACTGGGGGTCTTACATGGCTCACAGAGACAGTGGCTTTCTGACTCCATCACGGTATATATTGTACCCCAAGTCACATCTGAAGAATCTACAAAGAGACTACACTGTGGTACCTAATTAGAATCAAAGCAAACATTATATTAAAAACAGACATCCCAAGACATATCTTTAAGAGAAAGCTACTTACTAAGAAGCCTCCCTCAAAGTGATAGAATCATATGATCCAGATACACAAATCTAAATGTAGAAGCTCAGAAATATGAAAAAACAAGGTAACACAAAGAACTCCAAAAGTACCTAGGTCTCTAGTAACATATATTTTCCAATCTAACCCACACCCAAATCTAATCCACACTATGGCATTGTATTGTTTCTAGATGTATAGCAGCTCTATAATTTTCCCCAAAACTGTCGACTGCAAATCCAATCCACATGTAATTCTAATCTATATCTGATTTTTAGCCCTATGAACTGTTGAAAGGGTGCAGATTAGATTCAAGAATATATGATATTCTAAAGAAATAAAATTGGATAAAATATCTGGTAAAGAATTTGTTTGCTTTGCACTCTGGGGATTGAAACCAGGATCTAAGACATGCTAGGCAAGGGCTCTACCACTGAGCTAAACTCCCATCCCCTTTTATTTTTTTATTTCAAGATCAAGTCTTGTTAAATTGAGCAGGCTCCCTCTGGCCTTAGACTTATGATCTTCTTGCCTCTACCTCCCGAGTCACTGTGACTACAGGTGTGAGCTACCATGCCTAAAACTTTAAAATGATTAAAAGAATGATTATAAAAAAAGCTCGTTGAGATGAAATAGAATACACATAACTAGTTAAACAATTAAATTATGAAGACAATGTAGGATTTAAGTGAGAAATTCAGCAAATAACACAAAACCAAAAATTTTGAAAATTTTGAAAAAGAACCACACATTTGTGGAAAGAACTCAATAAGTCAAATTAAAAATTATAGTTGAAAGCCTCACAAGAGACTAAAGTGGAAGAAAAAATATCTGAACTTGAAGATATGTATTTTGAAATATTCCAGTCAGAAGGAAGAGGAGGAAGAGGGGAGAAAACAAAACAAAACAACAACAACAACAAAAAAACCACAAAGGAAGAGGAGGAAGAAGAAGAAGAGGAAGAGATTGAAGAAGGAAAAAAGAAGAAATAATTAAAGATCTCTTTGAGACACCATTAAAAAAATAAATGTCTGAATTTCCAGAATACCTGAAGGGCAGGAGAAAAAAGTTGGGGACATAGAAAACATTCGACGAAATAATAGCCATAGCAAAAAATGCCCCTAATCTTGGGAAAGATATGGACATCAATGTATAGGAGGCTTGTAGTACCCCAAACAGATATGACTTGCAAATTCACCCACCGTGAAACTGTCAAAAGTATAAAATAAAGAAAAAACAATTTAAATCTCTAAATAAAAAGCACCAAGTCAGCCAAATGCCATGGAACATGCCTGTAATTCCAAGAACTTGGGAAACAGTGGCAGGAGGACCTCAAGCTTAAGGCCAGAGGCAGCCTGCACAACTTAGTGAGACCCTGTCTCAAAATAAAAAATAAAAAATGGGCTGAGGGTATAAATCAGTGATAGAGCACTTCCCTAGTATGCATGAGGCTCTGGATTCAACCCTCAGTACAGAGAAAAGGAAGAAGGAGGAGGAGGAGGAGGAGAGAGAGAGAAAGAGAAAGAGAGAAGGAAGAGGAGGAGGAGGAGGAGGGAGGAGAAT